>VZRJ01003971.1:375818-521689 GCA_013397565.1 Ptilonorhynchus violaceus | reverse complement strand
GGCCGCCTCGGCGGTCCCCGGGGCAAGCGGGGCCGCCTGCCTGCAGCACCAGCCGGCGGCGTGCGAGATGGAGAAACCCGCCGGGTGCCCCGCGGTGGGCGGCAGCTACCCGCAGAAAAACGCCGAGATCCTCAGCAGCCAGTACGGCATCAACCTCTTCCTGGCCGGGCTGCTGCTCACCTTCGCCTGGGCTGTGCACGCCGTGGGCATCAGCAAGAGCCACCTGCTCTCCTACCTCATCACGCTGATGCTCATCCAGCTGCTGTGGATGCTGTGGTACCTCTGCAGGAGCTGCACGCAGAGGAGGCTGATCCGGGACAAGGACACACACGCCGGAGCCCGCTGGCTGAAGTGTAAGTACCGGCCGATGGCACAAAGGGTGGTACCACTCATCTGTGCCATCACCTGTGTCTGCTACCTCTTCATCACCCTCTCCATCCCTACCAGGAGGCATCCTGGTATTCATGAACTGAACGCACATGCAGTGCACTCTAAAGTAAATATATGCATAAGCTGAACATACTAGGAGATTTTATGGGAAAGCTGTTTTTTAAACATCCTCACTTTCCAGCCTACCATTGATGGTGCTGAAGGCTCTGGCACCTTTTTTCCCTTACCAGTCTGGTTTGGCAACACTTGAAAAATTAAATATAGCTAGTGGAAGAGGCAATTTTGTTGGTGTCTTGCACCTCTTTTGGTGGAATTATCACCTTTTCCAGATGATGTAATGCAACTTACTTTATGGTAGTACCAGTCAGAAGGGCCATCAAGTGCTCTCAGTACCAATGTGTATCAGAGATTCCCCTTTATATGTGTACAGTGATGCTTTAGGAACATTTGGAGTTAAAAAAAGACACAATACCTGATCAGATCAGTTTGTAGAGTAATACTTAAAGCAGTTAAACAAGGAACGTAAAATGAGCATTAGCTTGTAGAAAAAGTATAGGAGTTTGCAAGGGTAGTGGTGGGATGTGGTGGCCCTTACCTGCAGAGTCAGGTGCGTACTGGAGTGAGGATATAAAGATATGTTGAGAGAAGGTATTTGGGGAGCACGTCACAGAGTCATGGTGACAGGAATGCTGTGTTTCTGGATACCGAGAAAAAACACCAGGCTGCATCAGTGCTGTGTGGAATAATAGGCAACCCCAGTTTTACCAACCTCTTCCTCTTTTCCAGTGTCAGCACTGTAAATGATGGACTGGAAAGTATTTTAAATATTTTAAGTGGAATTCTATAAGACAGCTTTTCTATAAAATATTTCCTACCTACTAACAATGACACAGCAATTCATTATCACAGCAGCTAATGAAATATCTAAATGAAAATTCCAAGAACATCTGACACCTGATTATTTTGAAAAGTAAGGTTGTGCTGTGGAAATTTAGTTTGTTCTGAATCTCAGTGCTTTTATGCCATTTAGTTTCTTTGCAGCTGTTAACAATTGTGTATAAATTGCTCACAGAAAATCTAGGTTTTTTTAGTATCTAACATACAGCCCTGATCTCTAGAGTCTTTCCTGAAATGTATGGAGTTCACATACCAGCTGTTGAATTGTTCCTCTTGATTACTTACTGTTTTCCAAGGCAATATTCATCTCTCAGGCATTTTTCATTTATTAGCTTATGTGGCTTACAACCTTCTGAAATTCATGCAAGGCTTAATTTGATCCTAGTTTGGACCAAGCTATGCTTTTTGTTACTCAGAAAGTAGCTTTACCCTCCTAAGTATGGAATAAATGCTGCTTAACATGGGTAAGTACAGCAGGATCCCCTGCCCTCTTTCTTTTGGCACCGCATTCACAGCATTTCATTTGTCCTACAGAATATAAGGAGTCACAGAAACTTAGAAATAAGATCCTGGGTTGAACTACTAGGTTACCTTATCCATTTCTTTTACCAGCACAGGATGGTTCTTTGTACTGGCTTCTCAAGTGGTGCAGCTTCCATGGCTTCTCTTGGATGTCTAGGCTGCAATTCAACAAATTTGCCCTTAGGGAATGACCTACACTTTCCTATTCTTGGGAGTTTCTTGTAGTTGCAACAAGTCTGTACAACTCCTTTATCCTCTGTTGGTAAAAGAAAACTTATTTGAGCTAAGGAAAAACTCCAATGGCGATTCATTCCCCTTGCCCTCCTGTTTATCAGTGGTTTTGTCATAGAAATCTTTTATCTGAAAGACTGAAAATCCAACAAAGAAAGGGGAGGATGGAGTGGGACAGACATATTTTGATTGAGTTTTTCCACAGAAAGCTTTCTGCAGTTTTTTACTAGCTCTATCAGCTACTTTTGAAGAGCATCTCCTTCCTATAATTGTGAGAGCAAATGTCCTTGTATGAAACAGTATACAATGAGTGTATTTTCATGAATCCCTTCAAACTATGAATATCATTTTAGTAAAAGTGGTGGTAGTTGCCTACTTAGAGCATTTTGCTCTGAAAAATGTTGAAAAAGAATGATTTAACAAAAACCTCCTGTAACTGTACATTTCTAGCAATGCTAGAATGACAGATGATCAGTTTCCAAGAATTGCTCTCAGGAAGGTTTCCTTGAGCCTTTTTGCACCAAGGTGTCCATTGTGTGAACCCTAGAGCTCTCTTCCCACTTGCACGGTTGAACGAGAACCACTCCTGTAGTCTGAATGTAGGAAAAGTCTCTGGGAGAGCTTTGTCTTTAGTATGACACAGTTATCCTGACCTGAATAACCACAGGGAACCTTAGGAAGTCTTTCCTTGACTTATTCCAGATGTTATTCCCCTAAGTACACTCTCCTGTCAGGAAAAGTTCTCTGACCATTTTTTGGAAATTCGGCCAGGTGAGTCAGGCAACTCAAGATGAAAATCAATTGGCTCCACAAAGAGCTTTATTTTATCACATTCTTCAGCAGCTTTGGTTCTTCTTGATGGTTAATAGAAAGAAATAAACCAGCACTTTGCAATATTGAAAATCTTATTACTGATCCCCTAAGATATACAGGTTTCAATGAATATTTGAAAAAAAAGATAATGAAACAGTGCTCAATATCAATCCCTTCACGTTTCTTAAACTTTTAAATGGAAATAGCTAAACACTGGAAGTATCTTCCTTGAAATTACTGGTAACCATTTAGTATTAATACATAATACTGAAGTTTCCATCATGAAAAGTTAACACAAAAACTATTAACATACCATATGTATGGTCATTATGGTTGTGCTTTGACTTTTGGCTAAGCATATTAGTACAATCATTCTCTTTTGAAGCCCAGAAATAAGCATGTTGGACACTTTCTATACATCTGTAGTGTGGCCACCTGAGTGATTGCCAGAAACATCTAGATACCATTTGAAAAAAAGAAATAATCTAACATTAAAAGAGTCATATAAAGTTTTCTAATCCCCAGAGGATGGTAATTCATAATCCTTTTGCTTCAGAGGATGGCTTTTTCCTTCTTATTGAAACAATCATAACACACGTGAAATCCCTCAAATTGACATATTTCAAATAGGCGGTTTCCTGCATACTTTCTAAATAAATCACAAATTCAATCATACAGTAATTTAGGTAGGAAGGGGCTTCTGGAGGACATCTAGTCTAACGCCTTGCTCAGACTATGTCTAGTTACCTTGATGCCTAAAATGGGAGAACCTGAAACAGAGACTAAGCAAAGTAAGTGAATAAAGGTAAGATCTTTATTTATATAAAGAAGATCTTTATTGAAGATCTTCAACAGATACACCTTGGGCAGTACAGAGCCTGGCTGAAGCCGAAGCTCCAGCTAGGCTGGACCCAAGATGGACCCCGGTCATGAGTTTTCCCCACAGATATAAGTTTGGTACATTTGCATATCAGGGTTAATTGTCCAATTATAGTTTCAGGTAATGAAGTAATATTCCCCCATTCACCCCCCTCCCAATTCACTTTTGTTTATACTTAGGCCTAATGGTGACCTTGGTTCCCAGGCCTAGAAGGGATTGTTTTGTCTGACCAGAATGTGAAGAGAGCTTGCTTAGCTCATAATATGGAGTTCAGAATTACACACTAGTACAGTGCAGAATTAGAAAAATCTAAAAGCTAATCCTTAAGGAATCAATCTCAGGCAGAGTTATTTCAGAACTAGCAATTCTAATTTATTTTATAATTATTTACATTCTTTAGATAAGGAAGGAAACACATCATTTGATCTCAAGAGTAGCCTATAATTTTGCATTGTGTGATACCATTTACTTTCATACATAATGAAAATGACATATCTATTTAAATGTGGGTTCCAGTCCTGTTACATGTGTTAGAATACAAATTAGCAGACCTAAGAAGTGTAAATTAAAAAACTGTACGGGATTATACACATGCATGAAGTGCAGAGCTGAGGTTTTAGATTTTGCAATATTAAAGTTTTTATCTCCTGGTAGAAATTACACTCAAGCAGTAATTTCTTTTAATACAGAGAGATTGTAAAACAGAAGCATAAAATCCTACTGGATACCCTTGTGATTGAAAAGGCTTCTGAAGTCTATTTTTGTTTAGTATCGAAGGATCAATGAAATAATAACCAAAATTACAGTGTGTTTTTATAATTTCTACTTAATTTTTATTAATGCAAATCTAAGAATAAAGTTATTATTAATTAAATACATTTTAAATTTAGTGTTACTTTTTTATTACATCCAGTGAAAGCTTGTTTGAGTAAAAGCCTAAAGAATAATACAAATAACCCCAAACCACAAAAAAATCCCTGAAAACAAACCAAAACCAAGTAAATGAAAGCTTGAGAATTTGGTTCAGTAATCTTATTGCCAGTTGTGCTTAGTCATACTGGTACAAACACAATAATAATAATTTAAAAAATAATTAAACAAGGGGAAATGTATTTTCAAGTTCTTTAGGATACAAAATACATATTTAGAGTAACATATTAAGATGTTTTTGTGTGTGTGTGAAATATAGATGTTGAAATTAAACCTTTGGTTCCCTTCTAGAACAAACCATACAGGTCATTGTGGTTGTGGTCTCCGTGTAACCCCCTGAGCCACGGGGAGGGCACACCAAGTGATTGTGTTACTTCCCACTGTCGAGGTTTTGGGCTGGGAGACTGTAAGGTGATAGTTCAGCTCCCCAGAAGTGCCCAGTTTGCTGTGGGGCTGCCTAGGGCAGTAATTCGTGCACTGTAGGGCTGCTTCAGTGCCACGGTTACTTGGGAGGCTGAGTCTGCCCAGAGCTGGGCTGTCTGCAAGGTGCCCTGGTCGGTGCTGGGCTGGCGACTCCACACTGACCATGCAGGGCTGTCCGGTGGTGTCCTTGCTTAACATACTGGGCAGAGACTTTCACAAGTGAGAGGCACTTATTTCCTTGAGTCAATTATCTTCATGAACACTGATCTACTCTTATTTCCCTAAACAAGAACACAGATATTGATCAGCTTCCATTCCCCTAAATAGATTTTACTATATTTTACAAATAGTCTCTAGATACTATAACTATGCATTGAAATTTTCTGTATCTTTTTCATTTGTAGGTGGGATTACATTATTTGCAGTGATTACTTTAATTCTGGACTCCTTTAAAATTGGATATTATATTGATTTTTCAAACTGTTTATCACCAACTGAAGGCATTTTTCCTGTTACACATGCTGTGCACACCATCTTACAGGTAAAACTCACTGGCTGCAGTTTGTATATTATACCTCTATTTCTTACCAAAAATATATTTTATCTTGTCATCAGTGGTCTTTACGCTAATTTGATTTCTAAGCATATCACAGAACATTTTTGGGGACTAAATGCTTGTCAGTGTATGTAGTTCCTATGTGTAAATTCAGGCTTTGCAGCCTGAAGTTGCTTAGCCATAAAATTCACATGGGTTTGAAAAAAAGAATAGTCAAAAAATGCTCTCCTGTAGCTGAAGTTACATTGTTGCTGTTGAGACCAACACGACACGTACAAACTCACAAGAAGGTTAGGGGAAGAAAAAAGCACTTTATTCAAAGTACACACATCTTATGTAGACTCTTAAATGCTGTGATTCGTATTACTTATTAATTGGCTAATAAATCAATACAATATACCCATTGGCTATATTAACCACAACATTCTATTATTAGTCACCCATAACATCAGTGCCCAAGCATCCAGAAAAACACTAGGTGCAAAGTTGCTGTTAAATTCTTTCCCCATTGTTTACAGTTCTAGCTCTTATTTCTCACGGGTAAAAACGTACTGTACTAAGATCTATTTCGGAGCTAGCAAGGCTGGTAGGCCTGCTATGTATGTGCACATTACATGGCATTTTTTTTTAGTTAAAGTTACATACATAATTATCAGAATCTTCAGGCTGAAATAAGTACCTTGGCTAAAGATGATTCCCTTGTTTCTGGATGTAGGAATTGCCACACAAGTCCAGTTCAATCTGTCTAACCTGATGTCTCATTGTGGTTAGAGGTGTAGGCCTGGTAAGTCAAAGGGGACAAAACCTTTCCTAGCTGGTTCTAAAACACTTGCACAACTTTCCTATAACAAATGAACATGGATATTCCTTCTAGAAGCATTTGGTTATGCTTATCCATGGCTGCACAGTAGAAAACAGGCAGTGTGACTCCTGTGAAATAATCCAGCTGCCAGTTTGTTGTAAGGCTTTGAGTCTATAGTGTATGGTGACAGTCCACAGCTGGTTGTTTCTCACGTTAATTCTGCTGAACCCTGGTCAGCAGGCTTGTAAGAAAGAAGGAAAGAAAAAGCCACTCAACCGAGATACTCAATCATAGCCAGGCACTTTTTTGAATTTTCCAAAATGTTTAGGTCTTTTAGAAAGAAAAGAAAGATTTTGCTAGCAGTTGTGGTTGCATGTAAATGAATTTTTAAACTGCCTACATTTTTCTGCTTTCTGTAACAATGAAAAAAAAAAAAAAAGCATTGAAATTTAAGCAGTACCTCCGACATCTTCTGTGTTATTGTCTGAGGGTGAAATTCGGAGTTGGTTTAAGTAATCTTAATATCACATTCTTGTGATAGCCACTCTCCATATCTTGCAACTTCTTTACTTTCTCTGTGAAAAACAAACCAATGAAATTAAGCCTTTTTGCCCTGCTGATCTGAACACAGCATTCTTCATTACAGCCAGTGACCCTGAGCTGACAAGGTTTCCAACCACCATGAACTGGCGTGGTGAAGAATGGTGAACAAAAATGCTGAACAAAGGCAACAAGAATTCTAATTTAAATTTTACATGACCCAATATTGCTGAATTTATCATCTACAGAGCTTAAAATAATGAAAACTTGAATTAGCCTGAGCAATCAAAGAAAAAGTTGAAAAGTAATTTAGCAGATACCTCTCACCTAAGACAAATTTCCTCATGTCTTTGAAACAGTGGATGAAATTATAGCAGAGAGCATCCCTAATATGTGTCATCTAAAAATCAAAGGATTTGTTTTCTACAGGATATGTGTCAGGTTCTGTTATATTTTACTCTAAATGAGGCATCCTGATCTATGCCATTAAATTAATATATACATACTGCCCCCATGTATGAGCTAACATGTACCTGACTTCCAGGCTGTGCATTATGTTCTTCTGCAGGCAGAAGTCCCCTTGAGGCAATGAATATTCTGTGAGCAAAACTTGGATTTTATGCAATTTCTTTATTGACTTTTACCATTTCTTCCCACTTCCTTGTGTCTGAACAGATCTTCAAAACTTATGGTTTTTTGTTTTGAAGAATGGTTTCAGATCTGCTGTCAGATTTTACTGCATCTATCCCAGAAAGGGAAGTTGAACATAGCATTAGAGACTAAGGTAATTTCAATTTGATTTCAGTTGAAGCCTACATGAAATACTGTAGTCTTTACATCTGGGATTTTACAGTGGCCACTCCTCTCAGTGATAAATGCTTCATTAGGGGAATTAATGATATTGCTGGGTAGCACAGGTGAGCCATAAAGAATTGCATTTGCCCAGCTTTTTCCAAAATGAGACCTTGAATGACTCAGACAGCAGTGGCTGTGGAGGCACCCTACAGTAATGGGCTCTGTGGTAAAATGGGCTTCCAGTTGCTCTAATTGATCAAGAAGAACCCAAAGTTCTTTTTACTTTTCAGGCCATTTCTGAAACACCAAACCATGCAGGTTTCTAAGAGAAATCTTTTGGATTCTTTCTCTCCTGGTAGTTCACCTAGCATTGAGTTCAGAATCAGCACTCCCAGTTACACCCTAACATCCCTGAGGAATAGTGGTATAGTTCTTGACTCTATCAGCACTTTGAACTGGTTTTGTATCAGGAACAATCTCTTTCTGAGGTCTCCATTATGCTCCCACAAACAGAGAGTTCTAGTTTTATTCCTCTTTCCCCTTGACTTGATAACTCATTATTGTTATCCCTCTTTTATTCTCTGGTTGAGTTTTCTGCACTGTCCTTGAATGTAACTGCTGTGTTCTTAATGGGGTTCTCTCTCAGGCTGATAGTACAAACTTTTCTCATGCTTCCTGGGCATCTGTTTTTTTATTATTCAAGTCTGGCATCCTTTCATCTATCTCTTTCCTTCCATAGAATTTAAGATATTTAATAAATTATTCAATGCAGTAATCATACCTCTATCCACAGCCACTAGCTTTATTTCCTTTGTCATTGAAATAAAACTCTCTTCAGATACAGAAGGAAAATATGTTTTGGCGAGTGATACTTACACTTTCTACTGTTAAGCCACTGATTTTGCATATAAGAAATCTCAGGCTCTGGGTGAATGTCGCAGGAAATCCTGAGCTCTTTCACATGTGTGGAGCTGTCTCAGTTTAAATCAGAAGTTTTAAACATCGGTGTTTCTGTCTATAAATGCACTTTCCTTTCTGAATGTCACACATGCTCATTAGTGTAATGACATTTCTCTCTATTCCTTTCATTTAGGTGTACTTTCTGTGGTGTCATGCAAAGGATGTTATCCAGTCTTTCAAAACACTTGAAAGGTAAAGTGGATCTGATCCTCATGTGGCATGTTGTTAGGTGTGGGTCTGTACAGTGCTTTAACACCTACAGTTTTACTGTATGAGGGACAGTGAAAATATAGAGGGATTGATTCTCCTCTTGATTGCTTTAAGTATAAATAAATAAAATAGTTAACTAGAAAGGAACTTCATTTACCCTTATTTAAATTGTACTTTTATTTTGTAATGTACAATAGTAACAGAATAGATGTATTTTCCTTAGGAGAGAGGGAAATGGCAATGTATAATACCACTTAGGAAGAAAGTGTCATGTATGTGTTTTAAGACTATGCACTATATTGTGTTTTCTTTGTTTAAATACCGAAAGGGAATCTGCACCACCAACTTGCAGTCAGTGCAATGTATCTGAGGTATTTCACATTGATTTTTATGGAAACCACCTTTTTAGAACTAGATCTTAGACACATAAAATAGTTTGGGTTGGAAGAAACCTTTAAAGGTCATTTAGCTCAACCCCTCTGCAATAAGCAGGGACACCTTCAGCCAGACCAAGTTGCTCAGAGCCCCATCCAACCTGACCTTGAATGTTTCCAGCCTGTGTTGACACTGGGGCTTGCCCTGACCCAGGTGCAGGACCTTGCACTTGGCCTTGTTGAGCCTCGTGAGGTTCCTGTAGGGCCACTTCTGGAGTTCATCCAGGTCCTTCTGGTATCCCATCCCTCAGACGTGTCAACCACACCTCACAGCTGTGGTGGGTGCAGCTGTGCAAATGCGCTGGGAAACAACCTCCCTGGTATCCTATGTACCAAATCAGATCCAATGTGTTTTCTGGTTTTGTGAGAAGATGGATTAATGTATATTAATCTGCCTGTACATAAAACATAAATAAGCAAACTTGGTAATTTTCAAAGTACTTATTTAAAGTCATTAATGAGCTGACCAGTTTCTACAGGAAGTAAAATAAATTTACTCAGAAACATCATCTGTGGTGAAGGTTCTCCATTTGTTCTGCTCTCTTGGGTAAGTGTTCAAACCCCATGCCAATGAGGAGAGTGATCCCAGAAGGCTTTGCGATGTCAGCTGGTGATACCAGCGCTGTTTATAAGCAGATTTTAAAAATCCCTAACTGCAAGTTTATTACTGAGAACAGTGCAGTAATTAAGAACTGTTTCTTGGTGAAGAAACATGAACAGCCTTGGGTGCAGGAGAACACCTGGCAGTGATAGGTGAAAGGATTGTGCCTAGCAAAGAGATACCTTGACCTCCTACAAAAAAAAGGGAGTGCTTGGCAATGGAGAACAATTATTGTCTGGATTTTATTAGGAAGTTCAGAACCATTAATGCACTTCTTTCTCCAACATCATTCTGTTTCACCAAGCCTGAAATGGCTTGTCGGAGACCAGGAGTCTCAAAAATGCGTGGAGACCTACTCTCATTTGTACTGGTACTTTGAATGGAATAAAGTCCTCTGTTAGCTTCAGCTCTCTCCAAGAGACAGAAATGCATGGATGGAGAGTTGGAGACGGCAGTGGTATCTTTTAAGAAGGATCAAACACAGGAAATATGAAGGGACAGTGCAGAAGGCAGTGAAATATGGTTTGCAAAACAATTAATCCTGTTCAGACTGTTCGATCACTAACATGGATCTTGTCCAGCCCAAAGAATAAAACCCATCACATAAGAGAGCATAAGAACTAATAACAGCATCCTACTAATAGGTTAATACATTAAGCCATTTAATACATTGTGTTTCTGTAAGGTTATAGAAGTCTAAGGTTATGGACTGCAGAACATCTTTAGAGATCGGTGATGAAATCTCAATCCTACCCCATAATACTGCCATGTAGCTTGTACACAGAAATTTAATCTATTTCATTTCACATATATGAAGATAGTCTGTGCAGATTCCTTCAATAATTACTTTATTTTGTAGGTTTGGTGTTATCCATTCCGTTTTCACAAATTTGCTCCTGTGGACAAATGGCGTGTTAACGGAGTCAAAACATCAACTGAATGAACATAAGGAGAGACTAATCACGCTTGGTTTTGGGAATATAACTATAGGTAAGCAAAAGGGTTGGTGCATTTTGGAATTCCTGCTCTAACACACTCATACGAAATACTGTGTCACTGTAAGATGGAGCTGGGTCATCCATGACTAAGTCAGCATAGTCACTCTGGGGCAAATGGTAATTAGATGATACTAAAATGTTATATGATTATTATCATATATGTGATCAAGGCAGTTGTTTTCGTCTAAGTTCCAAACAAATAGATTTTTGAAAACATTTCTTTTGAGGAATAACATCACTGAGGAACATCACTGAGGAAGCCCTTTATTACTGAGGAAGCCCTTTATTACTAAATCACAGAAATAAATTAAGATAGCAGCGTTAAAATGAGAGTTTACTATTTACTAAGTTATTCACAGAAAAAACAATATGGATAATCTTGCAAGTCTTTCACAGGAGAGTGGTTACATGTGGCCTGCAGTCCTGCAGGATTCAGTGGGATGGCTCAAAGGGATAGGAGTTATCCATTAGTGCTGCTTTACAAGACAAGAAGACAAGGACTTTGCTCTGGGTGTTCTTTTTTTTTTTGTAATGAAACATCTTCTCTATTGGTAAGATGGTGCAAGTTGTAGTCAGCGCACATTTAGAATAAGGAATATACAAAGAAAAAGTTCTTCACTGTGAGGGTGGTGAGACACTGGAATGTGTTGCTCAGAGAAGCTGTGGATGCTCCATGCCTGGAAATGTTCAAGGCCAGGTTGGATGGGCCTCTGAGCAACCTGGTCTAGTGGAAGGTTCCCTGTCCACAGCAGGAGGGTTTGAAATAGATGATCTTGAAGGTCCCTTCCAACCCAGGCCATTCTATGATAACTGCTGGGTGGCCTTCCGCTTTCAAGCTCCAGTGAAGAATAGGGAAGTGGAGCCTTTTCTTAGGTGGGCAACTGGGTGTTGTTTGATTGAAATCTTACCTTTTGTGTTTCATTATTTTATTTATGTTTTATTTATGCACTTTATATATAAAGAAATCTTTATAATGCACATAACTAATGTCTCCTTCCCCTCTAGTTCTAGATGATCATGCACCTCAATGCAATTGCACGACGACAACTCTGTGCTCGATATTTTCTCAAGGAATATATTACCTATACCCCTTTAATATAGAGTACCACATCCTAGCATCCACGATGCTCTATGTCCTCTGGAAGAACATTGGCCGCAAAGTTGAGCACCACCAGCAAAACAAAACTCCATTCAAATTCCACGGCATAACTGTCGGAATGATTTTTGGACTAATCGTGTTAACTAGCACAATAGCCATAGTTGTGGTGTATTTAATTCAGATTGGTGGTTCAAAAACCAAAAGTGAGTTAGCACTCACTATGTTTTACTTGCATGCTATCTTTGTGTTGGCTCTCATGTGCACAGCTGGAATTGTTGCCCTTCTCATCTATAGACTGGAAGATAGATCACTGGATAATTCCAAGAATCCTGCTCGAAAACTGGATGCAGAACTGCTGGTGGGCACAGCTGCGGGGTCCTGGCTGCTCTCCTGGGGCTCGATCCTTGCCATTATCTGTGCCCAAGCTCATCCAAAATACACGTGGTATAACTTGCCCTACTCCATTCTGGTTATTATTGAGAAATATATTCAGAACCTCTTTATCATTGAATCCATCCACCGTGAGCAGGAAAAGGTGAATGATGACATTAAAACTCTTCGAATAGTGACCATCTCTCGGGGGAGCACTTTGTCCCTTACCCCCTTGTACAAAGAGATTTACAATGGCAGAGCTGCTCATGACACCGGGGAGGTTCCCTGTCTGTTTAAGGGCAGCCTCTGTGGGACAGAAAACGATGGTGCTAGTGTTGCCAAAGAAGAAACGGGTCAGAACAATAGTTCAGTCATGCATTCAGCCTCAGATTTGTCATTTTACAGTAGAAACTCAGTTACTAACCACAAGAGGAGAATTCTGAAGAACATCGCTGCATTTTTATTCCTCTGCAACCTCTCGGTAAGACATTTTGAACATAATTTACAAGTTAATACCCAAAAGATTCCCAGCCTTTCAAGTCTGATAAAAATATTAAAATGACACAGTTCTATAGTTTGTAGGAAGTAAATTTTACTTGTGGGAGAATAAGTGACTATGCCTTTGGGGAACAAAATTTATTTAAATGTGGAATATGGGAGCTTAGGCTCCTTTCAGTCACGGTCCAAACACTGTAGCAGCAGCGGAAGCTGAAACCCTCTTCCACCAGCGTGCCCCAGTAGCAACAGGGAGGGTTTTCTTAGGGATGTCTGAAACCAATTTGCAGCATGGTGGAGTCACAGTCATTAAGGGCTATTGACTTGTATGGCTGGTGATTAATATTGGCCTCACGTTCTTTCCTTGCAGCTGTGGATACCACCGGCATTCGGGTGCCGCCCGGAATATGACAATGGACTAGAAGAAATAGTTTTTGGCTTTGAACCCTGGATAATTGTTGTGAACCTTGCGATGCCTTTTTCTATTTTCTATCGGATGCATTCAGCTGCCTCGCTCTTTGAGGTCAATTGTAAAACATAGATCATATACGGTCCCTCAGTGAACAATTGATTGAATAATTAACTAAATAAATAACAGTTGAAGGAGTGGATGAATGAGTGAGTGAACTCAGCAGCTGCTCAATAAATAGAAGATTCAATAATTTTTTTTTTAAAGAAGGGACCGTAGCTAATAGCATGTAATTTTTTTTATTTTCCTTCCACAAATTTTGTTATATATGCTGTTATTATACAAATACACTTTTCAGAATCATATTAGTGTTAATATGATTAACACTACGTAGCAAACTTAATTCAATCTCATTAATCTTTGTTTTAGTCATCTGGGATTTGTTTACTATACAATTTGTATGGCTTTGTTTTGTTCATTGTGACTTGTGAAAGGGGTTTACAAAAAATTCTGTGTGGCTTAGGATGGAAAATCCCAGGAAGAGCTTCTCCTGAATCACAGAGATACTAGGAAGACTCCAACTCTTAATTTCTAGCCTTGTTTTTTTTATAGTAAAACCTAAAAATATTTGCTATATAATTGGGGGTGTGGGAATTATTTTAAACTTGCTTATTACTCATAAGAATCAATATATAATTATTATTTTCTGAATAGACATAGATAGCAAAAAGTCCAGGTGAGTAACATATATGATTAGGTATCAAGCTGTATATAATTTTTTCTGATAAAATATATTTTTATTAATTGTCTTGTATTTACTATATGACATAACTAAGAAATAAAGTTAATCCTTTAACTTAATTCTTTATTCAAATATTCCTGAAATGTTTTAAGAGAAAAAAATAGTCTTATACCTTATGTTTAGATATATGTGTTTCAGTGCCAGAATGGTATATATTCTCTGTAAAAATTTTTTATGAGCTAATTTTGTTGTACATCAGTCTCCTAGTTGGAAGATAATCATGTGTTTTCATACAGAGATGCTGTAAAGCAAAGATGAAGCCTCTAGAAATCTGGAGGGCCTTTGTTGAGAGTTTTACAAGCATGGTTTACAAGATGTTAGAATATACTCTCAGACCCCTGTGGTATTTAGTTGCTTGAATTCTCACAGAAAGCAGTGAAAAGTTGGGTGCCTGAATATTCTTAGAATCTGCACCTGTAAGATCGAAAGACTGGAATGATAACCAGGATACTGGAGCGACAGGGCAATTACTGGATAACCCTTGCTAACTTGTTGATGACCTAGTCCTAAGTCTGGTGGGTCAAAGGCTGAAAAAATTCTGCTCCTGGTTCCTGAAAGCACAGTTACACAATTATGACTGCCATCCACCTGAGAGCAGGAATATTTCCATGTGGGAGAGGTCTGCTTCTGACCTCTGACATGTGCCTGCCCTCATGAAGCAGAACAAAAATTTTGGCTTTGTACCACTAGATGGCAAACACAGACCATTCGATAAATTACCTGATTGCTTTACATTGCTTCAGGAATTGCTTCACGTCATAATCTTTAGTTCTATTCTGTGGTACACACAGTCATAACCTGCTTTGGAATCTTTGCTACCTTCTTTACCTGTTGCAAAACCCAGATCAGGTAAAGAAGCTTCCATCTGAAGTCTCAGGTGAAGTCTGAATTAGATGAAGCATCAGGAGACTGAGCATGAGACCTTCTATCTTTCTGCAAAGCATTTTCTGTTGTTTGATTTCAAGCGGATTTTAAAAAATTCACTGTCTAATCACATCGCTGTGATCCCTGCCTGTCCTTATGGCTGCTTGTCATGCTCTTTTATAACGACTCTATTATCTCTTACATTCTTTCTAGACAGTAACATTTTCTATCTTTCCCCTTGAACTCAGTAGCTCAATCTCACCTAGTTCCATGTAAATACCATCTCTAATCACTCATTTGCCTCTCAGACTGGTTCCAGTTTGAGTAGAGTAAGTAAGGCTATCTAGATAATCAAATAAAGCTTTAATCATCCTTCCACATCAACCCTCGGACAAACTCTCCGTCTAATTCCAGTATCAGAAAAAAATTCATTTCACTAGGTAGGCCCCAAAATTCCATTTCATCTTTTAAGTGCTTATAAAAATGGCTAGAGGAAGCCTGTTTTTTCTTCCTCGGCTCCTGTGGGCTGGGGCCTCATGTCATTCTTCAGCTAGAACTGGTGTTCTTTAGCTGATTTTCCACATTCAGTGTGCAGCCAAAGCAGAGCTAGCTCTGAATTCCTAAGGCCAAGAAGGATCCATATGCTCTATTACAAACATGTAGCACACATCTAGAAGTTTCAAATATAAATAACACCCTTATTTAGTTATATTTCATTTGCAATTACTTAGCCCTTTCTGCTTCTTCACATTATGACTGAAATAATTTCATTTGCCCACAATATTAAATTGCTTTTGAGTGCTGAAATTGAAGTTTATTCAGAAAAGTGAATTAAGGTAGCACTCTGGCAGTGAGCAAATGCTTTAAACATGCTAATGGGCAAATTCTATTCCAAGCTGCACTGATGAAATCCCGCTGACTAAAATGGTTCTGTTTCAGGACCAGAGACTTGATTTTGACCTGAGATGCTTAAGAGGTTTTCACGACAGGACTTCTCTCAAAAAATATTGTTTCATGCAAATACAGAGTATTTTATGGAAGCAGCTCTTAGCTTAACTACTCTTGAAGCAATGGTGAGTCATGAAGTTCTGAATATTTGAGAACATACATTTTTAAGAAATACAGATTTTTGAACCAGGAAAAAGAGAAGCATACATTTTTAAGAAACAGATTTTTGGATGAGGAAAAATACTCAGATTAATGTTAACATGGTGTGACCTCTAGCTCTCTGCTGAATGCTAAACCCAGGCTTTCTCAAACAACTGTTTTCCAATTTTTTTTCTCTCGTATATATCAACAATACTAATTTATCACAGGTTTGAAAATATAATAAATAGCACAAAGCTACTCTCTTTCTGCCTACCTATCTGCTCAAGCATGTGACAGGAGGCATGAGAGCCTGCTTACCCAGGAGAGAGGTCTAACAGCTGCTCATTGATATTCTCCTGAGATGCTCCAATTTAACATTACTTTAAAGGAGACTTTTTTTGAAAGAGCATTTCTTTAGTGGAATGCACCTGATATGCAAAAGATTCTGAATTTTTGCTGTGTTATCTTAACCAGAAGATTATTCTCTTATGTTCATCATATCCTTCTGTCAGACTCTTCCACTCCTTCCCTTTCCTCCCTAAATAATTTTATCCATTCAATAACACATTCTTGGATTGCATTTAAACTCATATGTGTACAGAAGTAAAGCCTGCTAAGGTGCAAAAAGATCACTACAATCCTCAATTTACCTGAAGAGTCAAACTTGCATGACCGTAGATTTCTCAGGTGTTTTTTAGTGTCAGTGACACTGAGATGGAAAAAAATGGAGGAGTCATGGTTGAGGCCTTCTAAAAGAAGTGAATTCCTTTTACTAGTATTTCTCAACACTTTGAATTTTCTCTTTTAATAATGTAAAAAATAATGTCCAATTACCATTTTGATAATTTTGGAAATATTTGTGTGTTGTATTGCCCACTTGTGTTCCATAGACTTTGAGTGGACTATATAAGTGCAGAGAAGTAGATGGCTCCAGAGAACAGCAGAGAAGGAAATTATCCAAGTGATTTAAGTGCATATTCCTTCTCACTCTCTTATATAATTCATTAATTTTCACCAAAAATCCATGAAATAAAAATGATCCCCAAACTTCAAGATCTTAATAATCTAATAATTTTTTATTTTCCCTACCTCACCCTGATTAGACACAATGTGTGTACAGATGGCTCATTGGATCGCTTATTCCCTGGGAACTGTTGTCCCCAAGTATTTGGCCTCATTCTATGCATCCATGAATAAAACGAGATCTGGATTTAAACAGAATTGAAGCAGCTGCAATTGTTAAGAAGGACTTTAAAAAGAGGTTTGGCTTTATTAGCTTTTAAAGGATCAATTTCATCTTGAAGTTGGTGATAGTGGGAAATCTCACTTTAATATCAGTAGTCAATGGTCAGAGTATTTTAAAATTATTATTTGTTGTTTTTATTATTTTGTTTTTTAATTAGGAATTATGTTATGTCCCATAATGTTAATTTGGCTGAGATTTAAAGCAAATTTTATAGTTCTATATGGTATGCCTCCTGCCTTCCTCTACCACTGTTCTTCACCTGAAAGAGAACTGAATTTCATCTCTAAAAATACATCCTTTAGTAAAATCTTTACCAACACGTTTTCTAGTTCTTGCCAGAAGCAAATGGACCACAATTTATGCCTAAGTACAAATAAAGATGGATGCAGTAGGTGGAAAGTTCTGAAAGAACAGGGATTGCAGGAAAACCAGCTGCTATCTCTCCAACAAAGCAGTGGGTGTTTTATGTTTAGTTTCCAATAAATCTTTGCTTGAATGTCACCGCAATACACCTGGAATTAAAAGCCGTCTTGTGAAAACCACACACAAAATCATTAATTCCAGTGAACTACACCAGCATTTTAATCAGAGTGAGGAACAGCTCCTGTCCACATGTGCTGATTTTGGCTGGGATAGAGTTAATTTTCTTCATAGCAGCTGGTGTGGGGCTGTGTTTTGGATTTGGATCAGCTGGAAACAGTGCTGATAACACAGGGAAGTTTTAGCTATTGCTGGGCAGTGCTTAGACAGAGTCAAGGTCTTTTCTGCCCATCACCCCACCAGTGAGGAGGCTGGGGGTAAACAAGGAGCAGGGAGGTTACACATCCAAGACAGCTGACCCCAACCGACCCAGGGGATATCCCACACGGTATGGCTTTGTGCTGAGCATATAAAGCTGAGGGAAGAAGAAGGAAGTGGAGGGGAAGGGACACACATTTGGAGTGGTGGCGTTTGTCTTCCCAAGTCACTGTTATGTGTGACGGAGCCCTGCTTTCCCGGGGATGGCTGAACACCTGCCTGACCACGGGAAGCAGTGAATGAGTTCACGACTTTTGCATTACCTTTAAACTGTCTTTATCTCAACACACAAGTTTTCTTACCTTTACCATTCTGATTCTCTCCTCCATCCCACTGAGGGGGAGGGAGTGAGTGGCTGGGATTAAATGATGACACCACGCAGCCAAGATTTTCAAGGATACCATAACTTCTTTCCTCTAATTTGTTCTGCAATCAAAAATTTACCAGGCTTAACTGAAGATCAGAATGCTTTTAAAAATGCACAGAAATTATTAATAACATACCTGCAGCTAAACCCACACTATGTGTTTAGTTCCAACTTGAGTCCATGTTCTGAATTTAGTAATTTCACTTCTAGCAGGCAATGACTTTTGTAGGAAGGCAGCAACCAACAGCAATGATGCAGTAAGCAATAGCTTCGTGACATCGTCGTAATGGTAGCCAGTTACATGAACCCCCTTCCTGTCTCCCCTGCTGCTCCTCTCCCAGGTATGAGGAGCATGCCTGCAGTGCTCCCCAGGTAGGGTTTTCCACCACTGCCTGCTTGAATCTAATAGCTTCATTACCAAGCAATTATTTAAAAAGGTGTAGCACTAGCCAAACAGACTCTTGAAAGCCTTCTTGAGTCCTTTTCCAAGCATCAGAGTGTCTTTCTTCTCTCTAAACCTTTACTTTTATTTTCTTTGCTCTCCATTTTGGAAAACCTTCCCAGTGCAATGAGAGCCAAGAACCCAAACTTCACTATATCAAGAAGAGCTGGCTGAGCCTGCACTTGCGAGTTTTGTTCCAAGGGCACACACTGCAGCAATACACTGTGGCTCTGACTTTGTGCTGTATTTGGGGTATTTGCCTTGATTTATTTGAGCATATGCTTTTCAACCCGTGTGTTCCCTCGTTTGATTTGCAGTGCGTCGGCCAGAAGAATGGGGGGAGGGGGGGGTCCTAAAGGCATTACAGGGGTGCTTGATTTTCTCTACTCTTGAAAACTCCTTTGACTCTCCTTATGTGTGTTGAAGAAGAAACCAAAAGGATGACAAATCTAGACATATTACAGGACAAAATGCTGCTGCTCAGCATGCAGAGGGCTACTCATAATTCAGAAGAAAGAACTATCACTATCTCACAGATGGTCAGTAGAAGACACTTTTGTTTCATCAGCTCCAGTACAACTTTTGTGTCAGACTGATTTCTGCATCAGCTGTTCTGTAATAGCGCTAATAGTCCTAAAGATTATTGCAAGAGGTATTTAAAAAACAACTTTCTAATCCCTATTATTTATATTCTGCTACAGACAAGAATAAGATCTGTTGATTCTAAATGAGCATGTATACTTAAGGGGAAAAAAAAGCAGAAATAAGTAAAAGTAGAAATTTATTGCTGTTTATCTCAAAGTAACAAAGTTGCTCATCCTTACCGCTGATGTTTAAAAATTTGAAACTGGAATTCTTCCCCCAAATAAATCTTGAACTACAAAATCTAATCCTGGTCCTATACAACTCTAAAAAATACAGATTAAAAATACAGATTAAAATACAGATTATCAACCCTGTCAACCCCCTAACTCCTGACACACTTGTAAAATTACCTTGCTCTGTAGTTTTGTGTTTATCATATGCAACAGGCTCTTCTGTCCCACAGCGTCCCACAGTGTCCCACTGTCCCACAGTGCCAGCGAAGCAGATGAGCTTTGGGAGTCCTGCTTTGCAACACCTTTCCTTTCCATCCAGCAGCTGCTTTCTGGGAAGAGGGAAGCCCCAGGATGAGTCACTGTCTGACCGTCTGGGACATCATCTGTGTTCCTTGAGAGGCAGACACCCAGCTGCTGACTTCTGTTTTCTGAGCACCCTTTTTTCTATCAGACTTAAAAGCCTTAACTATAGTGTCTGTTTTCATTATTGAAACTACTGTTTGATTCCATGAAGGATTTGGGTTTTCTACTAATTTTGTGAAAGACAGTCTCATACTAAGTTAACGGACAGGGCAAAATCCTAAGATAAATGATGTTGTTGGCAAATGTTCCAATAAAAATTATTTAATTTAAAAAGCCTGTAATTTACACATTCAATATAAAATTCATAGGCCTTGATAATGTACAGTAGATTAGAGAAACAGAGAAATCAGAACACTGAAAAGAAATTTGTTTTCAAATTATTGCACAGGGCAAATTGTTACACTATTGAAGCCAGAGACAAAATTACAGCAGTTTCTTTCGAAATTAAGCCCACCTTTTAATTGAAGTTTGGTCTTATAGTTGACAAAAGACAAAATAAAAATCTTAAAGTGTTCAGCATCAGAAAACTAAAATCACTTTTTTCATCTTGATTATTTTCTCAGGACAGTTGTTCACCTGGGATATAGCCATGCACACCCTGAGAATATGAATAACATACACAAATTGTACCATTGTAAAAGTCAGGGGGTTTTTCTCTTTTTGTTTTTCTTCTTTCAAATGTCACTGGTCTTTAGTAGTTTCTAATCATGTGAACTCTTGCTATATTATAAACAATGATACTATTTTTAGTATATAATTATAAATATCAAAAAATACAAGATAACATTTTATAAGATAAAAGCCAGAAAAAGAACTAACACTGTCCACCAAGAAATAATATTTACAAAAATGCTGTTCCCTTTGCTCTTGGTCTTGAATTCATCTTTTACCATCAGTTTTAATGAAGTCAAGCTCAGTATGAATAAAAAAAAAAGAAATAAAAAGGAAAACCTGTGGAAATCTCTTCTGATAACACCAATTATTTCATTATTTCCTTGAGAAAGTGACTAATGGCTGATGTAGGAACCATATCACACTCATTACAGAATAAAAAAGGAACAGAGTTAGTGGAAGAACTGTTCATCCTGTTACATAGGGTTAATTAATACTATACATCACAATCCCAAGTCAACAAAAACCTAAACAGGATTTAAGGCCAGCGGGGGTAACTGTAGCCATCTAAAATTACTTTTCCCACGACAGGGACTACAGAGTTTTGTTTTGTACCGTCGGAATCAAGACAGAACTGGGGCATGAGCTGAGGAACTGCCTCTGAGAAGTGCATTCAGCCCTGGCTTTCAGACTGCAAATGATGGCAAATCCATTACAACACGAAATCAATTGCTTCGGCCATTTATCATCCTCACTGTTAAAAATGTGTACCTTACCTCTACCCTGATTTCTCATAGATTAAGTTTTTAGCCACTGAAGTTATTCTAACTTTACCTAAAATATTTGAGGTCATCTTTTATAGAAAACTTTTCCCCCAGTAAGATATCACCAGCTGTTTCTAACTCTCTGTTGCCCTCTGCTCAGCTGAGGAAGTTTCCCAGACATAATTCCTGTAATGCATTTCTGATCCTTTTCCAATTGCTCATATTTATTTTTGTTTGAAACGTGAACAGCAGAACCTGACCTAGTCTGTATGGATTTTTCTGTACTATGTAAATTGGTGATACCAGCTATCTCCCTCCTTCCTCAGTATTTTCACATGGCTGTTTATACACCTGCACCTTTGTTTGCCCCTGTGCAATAAAGCCTTGCAGCTTCAGTGAGTAAAACTGATTGACCTTAAGCATATGTTCAACCATGCTCCTAAACATAGCCCCACTTGAGCATCTTTCTACACTTAAGAACATGTCCAGTGATTTCACTAAACTGGCCTAATGTGCACTGGCTTCCGGCCTCCTCCACCTCTACCACTACCTCTTCTTTGTTTTAGAGCCTAACTGTAATGGGAGGTTTTGATGGGATGCTTTTATAGCCTAAACCTCAGTGGTACACCTGTGTCTCTGTATTTTAACTTCCTTTTTAGCATAAATTATTTTTTATCTCTTTACATGAAGTATCTCTTAGGTGAGAGAATGTATGAATTTCTGAGTGTTGACAATTGTAAAATAAATACTATTGGGCAGAACAGTGGGTCTGTGTATTTTGAAATTGAAATGAAAATGTGGCAATGAAGTGAAAGAGCTAGTAAAGCATACATTTCTAAAATCAGGAACAGAAAAGATTTTTTTTTTGCTCAGAACCATTGCAATAGCAGTTAAATTCCATTACTTCCAATCTGCCAGCTGTGAGAGAGAAGTGCAATTTTAACAGGTGAATAAAAAAAAGAAAAATGAGGCAAAGCTCTGAAGGAAAAGCACAAAAGCCATTACAAAGATGATTTCAGGATGAAAAAAAAACCCACCCCAAATCTCTCAGCAAGTGACAGCTGTGGGTTTAATGCACTATTCTTAAAATGAGATTTATATGCAAACTGCCTACAGAAAGTTAAAAAAGGATGCTAATAACCTATAAATTCTGAAGGTTTTTATCTCAGGCTCAAAAAATTTTGATGGCAGTGGATGGAATGTTATAACACACCATAAACATCCCCATTAAATGATTGTTTCTCTGACCTGATGCCATTATGAATGATCTGGTAAAAGCACAAAGCAGTTGTCCTGTTGCTGCTTTCTGCTCCACTTCTTCCCAACTCACTGAGTCTGTCAGCATGGGGATTTTAGTCTCATATGCCATCCCATCACAAACCAGTATTTTTTCCTACTACCACTGAAAATATTTCTGATCTCCTAATGCATTCCTGTGCCTTGAAAGAAAGTTTTGAATATGCATGCATGAAATGTTGGATCAACACTGGAGACTGTATCACCAGTGCACCCCTTGGTACAGATGGGTCTTTGGCTGATGAATCTTCCGTGATGGGTCTTTATTCACAGGGAGCTTTGGTGAGCAACATCGGTTCACACTAGCTGAAAATCAAGAACATTTGCTAAACATTAAATAGGTGGGAGAAGATATCATATCATCTAGATTCTGAATTAGAGGAGCCAGACAGCCAAATGCAACACTTGGCCAGTAAATGGGATACTTTGGAAAGTCCTCTGCTTTGGCTCTGCGTATTGCAGACAGTACTGCAGAAAGGATAGCCAAATTTCATTCTTTAGACATCTGAGAAATGAGCTCTTACAATTTTTGTTTCAATGGGTTAAGGCGTCTTTCCCGTCTGCCTGCACCTCCTGTGTGCCTGACTCCAGCACACACAGCGGAGCTGGCAGGAGCTGACAGACGCCTGCACCGCTGCTGCTCCCAGCCACAGCCCAGCGTCCTCGCTTCCAACGCTGGTGCTGACTGGCACCAAGCTACCAGCGTGTGCTGCTGAGTTGTGGGCAGGGTGTGTTATTGTGGGGCTACTATTGTTACTAAGAGAGAAACCCACACATTTGTTTATTTAAATAGCTCAAGCATACTGACAGCACCCGTGTAAATACACACATACATACAGCTACCATATTACAAGCATATGGCCCCACCTCTGCAATGGTGAAGCAATGAATATAAGCAAAACAAGCAAATCAGATCCTTGTTTTTTAAATAAAATATGCCCATTAACTATATTACAAAATATCCCCTGGACTAGCAGCTTCAACAGGCATGTGCACAAATACTTGTGCAATCTGATTCTTCCTTTAGAGAAATTGTAGGAGGCATTGCTTAGGAAAGCAGAGTTTGTGCAAGCAACACATTGCCTCAGCATCACAGCTTTAGTCATGCTGTTTAGAATTCAGTGGTGACAAAAGCTAAATTCTCCCTCCAATATTAAATATAACTTTGCTTCAATGTGGAAAAGTAGTGCCAATTTCTTAAGCGAGAGCTAAAGTAAAGCTCCAGTCTTTCTTGTGACAATTTTATAAAATTACCTAAAAGGTTTCAGAGTTTTATTTATTTTTTCTTTTCCCTCTGTATTTAGTAACTCTAGCACTTAATCTTCCTTCATGCCACTGCAGATCCAGCAAGGTATAGTGAGCCTTGTCCTTCCCTATCCGCCTGGAGAAGCAGCTGGAAGGCCCCAGGAGAGTCTGACTTCTTCAGCCCTTTCACTTCCAAAACATGCTGTTGAGTCAAGAATGGGTTTGATCTCTGTCAACGGTTTTAAAAAGGAATTAAGTTTTAGAGCAACTAAATCCACAGTATTTTGAATAAAAATCACTAAGGCATGTTCTCTGAAGAAACGCAGACATTAGCACACAGTGAGTCCAAGAGCACAGCATTCACACCTGTAATGCTCACGGTCATAGTCTGTTTCTAACTGTGCTGGAGCCCTACCGAGAGGAATGATTCATCCCATAGAGCTGGAGAGAATCGGATTTTTAGTTGCCGGGCTTGCTGCCTGTAATACATCTCAGCCGTCCAGCAGAAGCTGTTGGAACAAGTACCGAGGCAGACCCTGTGGAAGACACCCAGCCCGTCCCGCAGCCCCCACCGCACCTTTCAGCCCCGTTCGCTCTCAGCCAGAGGCCGACCGAGCTGTGTCCGTACCGGTCCTCGACAGCCCCTCTTCCCCCGGGGATGCTGGGGGCCACTTCCCCGCTCCCCGCCGTGGGACCGCGCTTTTCTCTTCTCTTCAGCTGCGCAAAACCGCCGCACAGAGCCGGTGACGGCACCAAGGAATTGCGAGGGTGACTCGGTTTCGGAGGCAGGGAAGGAGAGCGCAGGGCGGCTCTCCCCGCTGCGCCGTCTCGTCCCGTCCCGTCCCGTCCCGTCCCGTCCCGTCCCTTGCCGTCCCGTCCCTTGCCGTCCCGTCCCTTGCTGTCCCGTCCCTTGCCGTCCTGTCCCGTCCCGTCCCTTGCCGTCCCGTCCCTTGCCGTCCCGTCCCTTGCTGTCCCGTCCCTTGCCGTCCTGTCCCGTCCCGTCCCTTGCCGTCCCGTCCCTTGCCGTCCCGTCCCTTGCTGTCCCGTCCCTTGCCGTCCTGTCCCGTCCCGTCCCTTGCCGTCCCGTCCCTTGCCGTCCCGTCCCTTGCTGTCCCGTCCCTTGCCGTCCTGTCCCGTCCCGTCCCTTGCCGTCCCGTCCCTTGCCGTCCCGTCCCTTGCTGTCCCGTCCCTTGCCGTCCTGTCCCGTCCCGTCCCTTGCCGTCCCGTCCCTTGCCGTCCCGTCCCTTGCTGTCCCGTCCCTTGCCGTCCTGTCCCGTCCCGTCCCTTGCCGTCCCGTCCCTTGCCGTCCCGTCCCTTGCTGTCCCGTCCCTTGCCGTCCTGTCCCGTCCCGTCCCTTGCCGTCCCGTCCCTTGCCGTCCCGTCCCTTGCTGTCCCGTCCCTTGCCGTCCTGTCCCGTCCCGTCCCTTGCCGTCCCGTCCCTTGCCGTCCCGTCCCTTGCTGTCCCGTCCCTTGCCGTCCTGTCCCGTCCCGTCCCTTGCCGTCCCGTCCCTTGCCGTCCCGTCCCTTGCTGTCCCGTCCCTTGCCGTCCTGTCCCGTCCCGTCCCTTGCCGTCCCGTCCCTTGCCGTCCCGTCCCTTGCTGTCCCGTCCCTTGCCGTCCTGTCCCGTCCCGTCCCTTGCCGTCCCGTCCCTTGCCGTCCCGTNGCTCATCCTCTGGACGCTCTTTGGGAACGTGCTGGTGTGCGCGGCCATCGTCCGCTACCGGCACCTGCGGAGCAAGGTCACCAACATCTTCATCGTGTCCCTGGCTGTCTCGGACCTGCTGGTGGCCCTGCTGGTCATGCCCTGGAAGGCGGTGGCAGAGGTAGCTGGGTACTGGCCCTTTGGGGCTTTCTGCAACGTCTGGGTGGCCTTTGATATCATGTGCTCCACGGCCTCCATCCTCAACCTGTGCGTGATCAGTGTGGACAGGTACTGGGCTATTTCCAGCCCTTTCCGCTACGAGAGGAAGATGACCCAGCGGCTGGCTCTGGTGATGATCAGCGTGGCATGGGCGCTGTCTGTGCTCATTTCCTTTATCCCTGTCCAGCTCAACTGGCACAAAGGTGGGGATGTTGCTGCTGATGATGATATTGGAGATGGATTTGGCACTGCCTGGGCAGCAGCAGGTGCTGTGACTACCTGGGCAGAAGATATGAGCACCACATGGGTGGCATTAGCAGCAATGAGACCCTCTGATGGGACCTCTGGCAGCAATGATACCCTCACTGGGCCATCAGAGAGCTGTGACTCCAGCCTCAACAGGACTTACGCTATTTCCTCATCCTTGATCAGTTTTTATATCCCGGTGGCTATCATGATCGTTACCTACACTCGAATCTACCGCATTGCCCAGGTGCAGATTCGTCGTATCTCTTCCTTGGAGAGGGCAGCCGAGCATGCACAGAGTTGCCGGAGCAGCCACATTGACTGCCACCATCACACAAGCCTCAAGTCCTCCATCAGGAAAGAAACCAAGGTGTTGAAGACGCTCTCTGTCATCATGGGTGTCTTTGTCTGCTGCTGGTTGCCGTTCTTCATCTTGAACTGCATGGTTCCCTTCTGCGAGAGCCCACCCAGTGACCCCCACGCTGGCCTCCCCTGCGTCAGTGAGACCACCTTTAATATCTTTGTCTGGTTTGGTTGGGCCAACTCATCTCTTAACCCCATCATCTATGCCTTCAATGCTGACTTTAGAAAGGTTTTCTCCAACCTGCTGGGATGTGGTCAGTTTTGCTCTAGTACTCCAGTGGAGACTGTTAATATAAGCAACGAGCTTATCTCTTACAACCAGGACACCCTTTACCATAAGGAGATAGTGACTGCTTATGTTAACATGATCCCAAATGTGGTTGACTGTGAGGAAAATCGCGAGGACCATTTTGATAGAATGTCCCAGATCTCCCCTGACCATGAGGTTGCCACTGACTCTGCCTGTGAGCTGGACTGTGAGGGGGAGATTTCCCTAGGCAAAATAACACCTTTCACTCCAAATGGTTTACATTAAATTGCATCCTGGTCTGGTCAGTTCTTCTTGGATTATAAAAGAAAATATTAGCACTGAGTGAAAAAACCTGCTTGATGTTGTACTGTAGTTTGGTCAGTCACTTTATGCTAAATTCACTTCTGTGGGTAGTACTTTGCAGGATGTAGACACTGTCATACAGAGGGCTGGCAGCACAAACTTAAAACAGCACTTCCCCAGGCTGAGTGAGGACCAGGCAATCGTGTTGATTAGCTGTGGTGAGGTATTGTGGTATAATTGCAGTCAGTTCATGTTTATAACGTGTTTGCAAATGAAAGGTACTGTTGTCAGTACTAAGTATTATGACTTCTAAAACCAGGGACGGATGTGGCTGGCATAGACATTAAATAGAAGAAAATGCTGGGCTGTTTGTTTGTTCAGATCTTATATTTCTTTTTCTCTGTTTTTTCCTTTTTTTTTTTGTTTGTTTGTTTTGATTTTTTTTAAAGATAGAGATAGTGAAGTGGTGATTTGGATGATTATTTAAATGTGTGTTTCTGCCAAAACAGTTTATGTGAAATTCTGTTCTCCTAGGCGGCGTTGTTGCCTATGATATCCTCTGTTCCCAGATGAATAAATAAAAGTTATATTGATCAAGGGTTTATTATCTTTCATTTGTCACCCTGAAAGGTTTACAACAAGTATTCAAATTAACGTTTCTATATGAATGGTTAAAATGACTAACAGCTAAACCCTATTATTTTAAAAGCAAATAGTCTGTATAGAAAATACAGTTTTTGAGTAAAAGCAAGGCTCATAGGAATTCTTGACTTAGATGAACTTGTTTATATGGCTCTTACAGCTAGATTTATACCTGTTTTTCTTTAATATTAATTAATATTAATACTATCTCTTTCTGCAGCTAAGAATATTAAGTATACATATAGATAAGCTATTAAAACTTCCATTTAATTCTGTACTTGAACTAACTTTTTAAAAATGCTGTTAATGAAAGGAGGTTGGTGATAGCATTAGGAGCTGGGTGTGTCTAAAACCAATAATTATATTTGAAAATGATATTAATAATCAGCATTTCCCAGTGTAGACACTAGAGAACTCATTCACACTGTCAGAAGAAAAAAAATTCTGTTGATGTATTTTTTTTAGTTACTTACTTATTAAAGGAATTTAAATGTGCTGCAAGTATTTAGACTACACAAAACATTTTGAAGCAGTCTTTAAAAGCAGAAAGAATATTTTTGGCTCTGTTCCTCTTGAATCATTTACATCAAACGGAATGTTAAAATAAGTTGTAAACTTTCAGCTCAGAAATCAAAAGTGATGCTATTTCCAAAACAAAAAATTAAAGGTAGTAAAAGCAATACCTATATTTATTTCAAGTTTTGGCTCAGGAAAATTAACAACATTTGAATTAATTTACCCTTTGACCATACCCGTGCCATGAGCAGAGCAGATTTAAATTGGATTGTAGGTGTGGATTCTGCAGCCCCTCCTCCTCATGGCCCTGACCCAGGGCCTCCCCATCCTGCCTAACAGGCAGCTGAAGGCTCCTGTAGGATGTATGGAGGAAAAGTGGGATTTGCAGTGGGCAGCATTGTTCAGGGGAAACCATTTAACCAGATGCTGGAATTTGTGATTGGTGTGGGCTTATTATTGAGCCTCTTTGGAAGTTAAACCCTTATTGGTTTGGGGGTTGTCTTGCTTGCCCTTGGGATATGGGGTGGGAGAAGCATAGGAGATGTGATTGGAATCCCTTTGTGGTTGCCTGTACTGCAATCTGGTCTGCAAACAATGTTTTATATGTGTAGTCTTCGATATTAATTAGTTAAATTGTCTTGGATTATCTTTTTAACTGCTTGTCACTGAAGGCTGACGTCTACCTGAGCATTTTCTTTGCTTTTATTATGAAATCTCTGTGTAATATCCTTTTTCATCTGTCCTTAGGGAAGGATACTGTGACTGTGGCTTATGGAAGCTTGAAAAACAAATCACATGCCCATAGCCAGGTTCAACCTACTAATGGCTTGATATCAAGTGTAAATATGTTACTGTTCCTCTGCTAAACCAATCATATGTTGTCAGAGTCGATCATAGTTCTAGCCCTGCTTGTAGGATAAACTTGCCCAGAATAAAATAATTTTCCCAAATAAAAATAAAGGAAACTGCTTCTGGTGGTGCAGACATGAATTATCCCAACCAGAATTTAGATTTTTTGCATTTTCTAGTTACTACTCAAATTTTGAGGTGAGTACAGCATTTTAAGCTGTCTGGATTTGTGCAAAAACCCTGTGATATCCAGATGCAAGAGGTGCAGGCACCTGGTGCTGATTCCAGCTCCCAGGGCAATGCCTGTATTTTAGCCATTTTGCCCACATTAAATCAGAAGCAGCCCAGGGAAATGGGGAAGGGAAATCATGATCTCTTCCTGAGCACCTGCTTGCCAGCAGGCTGTGCAGTCTGGTGCTGCATGGTTACCCTGCTCCAGCAGCAGTGCAGAGCAGCAGGACAGGGAGTGTCCCCCCTACCTCCCCATGTAGCCTTTCGGCTTCGCAGTGATCCCTCTGCGGGGAGTGTGACAGTTCCCTTGGATCCAGCTCACTGCAGGTGAGGCAGAGGGGTAGACGTGTACAAGATGTTAGTGCATCACCTTGATCGGTGTTCTCCTCACTGAGGCTTTACCTGCCTGGGTTTCTGGAGTAAGTGGGTGGGCTGACTCTGGGATGCAAGAAGACATCTCCATTGCTGTGTTTATGTAACAGCTTTGCAGAGAATATTGGAACAGTCTTTATCTTAGATGCAAAGGAAGGCGTTTTTTAGCCTGCCTCTAGATTTTGTAAGCATGATTAGGGCAGCACCGAAAACTGGCCAAATTGCCACTTTCCATTAGTAATTTTCATTTCATGACTTCATTTGGTAAATGATTTCTGATGGTGGCTGTATGATGTAATCTCTCTTCTTGGAATATGTGTCTGTCAGGGGGCTTCATCTTTTGGAGCCTAGGAGCATCAGAAAGGGAACATTTCTGCTTCAAAAGACACAGAAGGTACTTCTTTTGCTGGAAGCAGAGCTTGACCTTATGGATCTGAAAAAACCTTTTTCTTAACTCATAGGGACAATTTGTTGCTTTTTAATGTGTTTTAATTGCTTACCACAGACAAAGCTAAAGTATTCAGAATTAGTAAAATAAACTTTTAAAAGAAATGTGTATCTTGCCTTGAACTATAAAAAGGGGCAGGCCATTTTAATGAAAACATCCCCAAGAGAATTGTTCTACCTTGTTTCTCTCAGATGAAACTGCTGCCCTACTTTTTTAATGGTTTCCCTCTAAAGGACTAATGCATCTGCCTAGACGTAGAGCAGAGTTCACTGGAAGTGCAAGTTGGTTTTTATAATCCTCATATCTTTGTGGTGTCTCTCTGGAACTCATCTGTGCCGATGGTTCTGTGCCTCTCATCCACATCTTTTTTTTTTTGTGCTTCAATGATTTGAATGTATCATACAGCTTGGCTTTGACTTAATCTAGTCCTGAGTGATGGCTGATCTTCAAAGTCCCAGGCTGTTTTCAGTTTCTGTTTTGTATTATTTTTAGAAGTCTTACCTTGCAATTTGTTTCACTTTTAAATTATCTGTTAGCCAGCTGAATCTGTTAGTCCTGTCTAGCACCATACCTAAGGAGGGTCAGTGTATCTGTAGTCTGTATCTTCGTGTGCAATTACAGTGGAGTAATTTTAAGTTTTCTTGGAAGAACAGAACATGTGAAGGTATCTTAACATTTAAGAAGCTGGGACGTGGAGAACATGAAAGCACCGTGTTTTATGTAAAATGCTGCAAACACCATAAAGACTCACTCTTCAAACCCTCAAAGAGCTTTTAACAGCTCTGGCTTTAACAATGGATGATGGGTTGTATAGTGGGGGTTTTTTTTGCACAAGCTAAAAAAATGTGGATGTCGTTCTGAGAAGTAAAGTACACAAGGTAAAGAACACAAGTAAAACATTTTCCAAAGGGAGAAAAATTACTGCAGTAATTTTTGGTAAGTCTGGTGCTTTATCCCTTTGCTTTCATTGTGTTTTTTACTTTTGCCAGCTACATCTGATGTGTGTCTGCAGGGAGGCTCTCTACTGAGAACTCTTATATTTTTGTAACATGTAACAAAAAAGACTTCAAAATTAGGAAGGCTACTTGTAGCAATAACACTAAGCACAATCTTACACCATTTAGGAGTCAATCATGTATAAACTCAGCATTCAAGACTGACAGCACTGGAGGCAGTGTTCAGAACATGCATCAGACTGGAGGTTTGAGAGGTCACGGGTTCCTGAGCTGTTTGTATGTGCCAAAATTGCCACTCTTAGTAAGGAGGGCATTTTTGTCACTGTGACACAGAAGGCAGGGTACACACCTATGTCTGTGTGAATAATTATGCAGAGATTTTTCTTTTCTCTGAGGCCATCTTCACTACTCTTTAATTAAATTCATAATATCTTTAAAAATATTCAGTGCCTGTTTAATTCAGCAGAAGACCTCAGGGATGAACGTGTGCTTGGGTCACAGAGCAATGAAATTATTTCTCCTGGCTTCTTATGAATATTGCCCCTGGTATTCTCTGCTAGTGGATGAAGCCATGTTAAAGTTGGCACCCTGAACAAAACACTACACCTGCTGCAATGCAGAAATAATTTTTTTTATTCAGATGTATTTGTTTGTTTTCAAACTTCAGAAGACTTTTCAAACTTTTCAGGAGCTTCATGAATTCCATATGGAGAATCTCCACTTTGATCATATCTCAGATGAGCAACAACTGTTTCATTTTGAGTGCCTTGTTAACTATATAGTGCACTATGTGTTTATTGGCAGAATTTCGCTCCTCTAAGTTTAAACTGATGTTTTCAACCATAAGGGTATACCTATGGCCTAAAAGCAATGATGTGCACAAAACCAACTATAAATGAGGACATTCCTGTTCATGGGGCAACAAACATGTGCCTCTTTCTTCAGCCTTTTGTTTATTGTTGCAGTGGTATCGTTGCAGTTGATTGCAGTGAGCAGTAATGGCATTAGGGGTGCAAAGAGTTGAAATATAAATAATACTGTCATCTGAAACAGATGATGGACTGTTTTTTTCAGAGAGCCTGTTGTCTCTCCCAGGGAAGTTTAGTTTAATAGAAAAAATTTACAAGATTATTTTATCTTGTTATATGTCTAAATCCATTCTTAATTTTGCACGGAGATAATAGTCAATAATATTTATAGTGGACAGATAGTTATTTAAGGAGAATAAATACTTTTATGGACTTAATCCTTATATCACAGTCATCACAGTCACACTTGTGAGATTTGCAAAATGCTATTCAGTAATCATAAAAAATAATTAAAAATTCCAGTTCATGAAAAAAATTTCTGCCTGTTTATTTTCCCTGCAGTTAACAGCAAATACTTGTTTGTATTGTGTACTGCACCCTCATTGCTACCAGAAGAAGCGAAGTGCTCTGAACCTTCTACTATTAATCTGCTGATTCGCATTAGGAGGGAGGTCTGAAAAACAAGGAAAGAAATTACAAAAACCTGTGGTAGACTCCTTGCTCCCAAGATGGATACTCAAAATCTGCATGTATTGCATAGGAAATCTGAGCTTTTTAAAAAATCGATGTTTTTAGGTTGCTACATAAAAGAGAAACCACATTTTCCTTTGTGAGGTTATGCTCTGAAGAAAGTGGTTTCAAATGAGAGCTGCCTGGCGTAGCCTCTCCGGCGTAGCTGGTGCCTGGATGTGGCTGGAACAGATGTGGCTACGAGAGCTGCTCGGGGCTTTGGTGTCTGAGCTGCATGTAGGTCATAGTTTAGGGGCTCAATATTGAGCTGAAGAAATCCAACCCTAAGTTTATACAGTTTTTGAAGAGCCCCTGGTGATTGCATAGCAGAGATGAGCCTTGACCACAGCCTGAGCTTGGTTGCTTCTGAGGAATTGGAGAAGTCTAGTCTGCAGTTCTCCTGATGCAGTTTTGAAAATGTCTCATGAGTAAAATATTAACCAGGAAGTTCAGCGTGCACACTCGTACCCTCTGACCTCATTTTTCCAATCTGAATGGTTTTCAGTAGGATTAAAAGTCTAAGTTTCTAGCCTTTGGCCTTGACCTTTTGCTTTCTCTGTTAACTTGGTATAATTAGTTTCCTTTGGTGAACAGAAGCTCCTGGCACGGAGTTCCCTGCTTGGGTACCTCCTTGTCACCAAATCTGGAACTACCTCAAGCTACACTTAAATTGCATTATGTCTCCGCCCAAAGGGAATCTTTTAGATCTTGTTTGTTGGTGTGGTTTTTTCTTTTCCTAAGCATCAACATTTCCATTTTCAACAGAAGATTATTCACCAAAAACTTAATTTAGAGGACAAGCTTAAACAGACTTTTTTAAAAGCTCTTGGGGATTTTGCTTGAGAATACAAAGTGAAAATGGATCAGTATTAGATACAGAGATAATGGATTTTTTTCCACAAGAGGTTTAATTTTTTGGCTTGAATAGAAATAAAGGCTGAATATTTTCATTGTGAACAGTACATGCATTCTATTTTTGCGTACTTGCATGTATATGTTCCTTTATATATATTAGCAAAAAATATTCAATCATATTTGTAGAGTAATTAAATATATTTTTCTCTCCATAAATGCAAAATGTACAAATTCGTCTAGAAAGAAGCAAGTCAGATCTTAAAATTTTATTATCTTTCATTGCAAGAATAAAATACCTGTACATAGTCTTCCCAGATAAAACTTCCCAGTACAAATTTCTTTCAACTATTTTATATTCAAAGCAGTTTTATAATGATTTGGTAATCAATCTTTATCTATAAGCATTGTGACACTGACAGCAAAAAGAGGAGATGATTTAGAAGTTCCTCTGGATGCCTCTCAACAATGGATATTAAACAACAGTTTTGTCTTTCTGATTCAGTAAAACAAAAATGCCGTCCTCTTGACAATGTGCAAAGAGTTTCTTCTTCATCAGAAGATAAAATGTTTCGCTGAACCTTTCAAAACACCCAGTTGAAATTCCAGGACCAGCTCAGCAGCACTGCACAAAGCAGCAGGATTGAACATCCTGGCAATAGCAGAGAAAAGGAATGTCTGAGCACAGGAAGGAAAATAGTTGGGTAGAAGGCAGGGAGAGAATTTTAAGGAGGAATTAGAGAAACCAGCTCGGTCCATCAATCCAGAAACTTAGTGGTAGTCGAAGAAGGCAAGGGACCAGCAGGAATTGATATGGTCCCTGGTGGCTGAGGCAGGGATGATAATAGAGGTCAGTAGGTTTTGGAGCAAGTAGGTGAAAGGGGACTGGAAGGGGAGTAACCCTAAGGGATACTGGGTTCTGGGCACGGAGTTTCCCTAAGGGCTTGTGGAACTCTGGGAGGCCATACAGAGATGGGGAAGCCAACAGAGAAGGGCTGAGAGTCCTGTCCACCTCCCAGGATCCACAGACTCTCCCGCTCTGCACAATCCCCTCCTGCCACTTCTGAATAACTCAGTATTGCCATTGCATTTGATCATTAAACAGGTGCAACTCAAGTGTCTGTCTCCGGTGCAGCAGATGAAGAGCTTTCACACTTATTCCATCGTGTTAGAGCTTGGAAAATAACTTCCACAGCAACACCCTACATTAGCCTGTGAGGAATACTTTATTAAGGAAAGGAGAGCAAAGAGGGCTTTGAGATAATCTTGCAGCTGTGCTGTATGGTGCTGTTTTTGCTGTGTGATGGTGGGGCATTTTAGAGGTTTATCCTGCTGGATTGCTGCAAGCAAGTCTGTTTTTCAGAAACTTTCTGAAGGTGCCTAGTCACACTTGAAATCTCTGGCAGAATGGCCCTCAGTATGTCAGTACTATGATTTCTTTAATCTGTGCAATTAAGGTATCAAACATAGCTTAAATCTGGTGCTATATATTGAATGTATATATTCATTGTAAAAAGCTGATCTGGGGTCACTTGTAACGTGACGTTATGGAGGCGACTCTTAGAGACTCAAGCCTGAATCTGCCAATGTGTAAGTACAAAAGATGTGGGGGCTCTGCTTTCTGCTAAATGCAAGGATTAGCAATATTTTTTTCAACTACAGAGGTACCAACTTCTACTATTGTTTGCCTGTTGAATAAAGATGGTTTTGTACAGTGATGGGACAGATGGAAATGGGGCTAAGAGATAGAAAGCTTAACTTCATACATAGATATTTATATATCATGTAATATCTAATAGGAAAATATTTAGTATATAAAGTAGTAATGCTCATGCTGTTTTACATCTTTACAGAATGTGTCTGGGATTTTTTTTTTAACCTTTTAATAGTTCTTGCAGGATACCTAGGTGATGGTAACAGCCTGCAGAGATCTGCAGAACAAACTGAAAAATTTAGATGTTTTGCTTATGTACTGTTTGAATGAGAAGTGATGATACCTCTGCTTGAATATGTTCCCATGTTAGCACAAAGACCTGCACCAGGTAAAGCTCAATACCTCTTACCTGCACTCCCCCTGGATCCATGCACGCCACAGTAATGCCCCAGGTTTGAGAAGGGGCTCCCAGGTTTGAGAAGGGACTCACAGGTTTGAGTGGCCCTGCTCACCCTGCTGCTCAGCAGCTCTCCTTGGATGTTGCAGAAGCTTAATCTGTTTTCTTCAGGATCTCTTAAGCACTAGACTGTGATACACGTTGCAAATACTCTCCTTACTGGATGTTTCTAAGTCAAGCTAAATGGCAGGTTCTGCCGTTTAGTGCTCACTAAATCAAGTGGGAGCTGTGCAGGCACACCCGGTCTGCAGGTGCCAGCCCTCCAGAGCTGGTGGGAAGATGTATCAGCAAAACTGAAGACCAGTGGGGTGTATGTGATGGCACAGCTTTAAGCATATGGAGAAAATATTGCCTTAAAAATCAGCTGGGTACGGAAGCAAGATTTTTTCAAAACTGTTGTCCTAAACTTAGGCACCTAAATTCCATGTAAATGAAAATGTAAGCATTTCAATACCTTCTAGATTACAGGTGTATTTACCCTAGTATGCCTGTAGATGTTGCAGATGAATCTGTATCCCAGGTGGACAAGCTTTTAAATGCAGCATAAATCTGTAAACTGGATGACTTTGCAAGCTCAGATTGGGCAGGGTCACTCCTCCTTGCTTGTGAGCATCAGCTGGTTCAACATCTGCTTTATATTATCTCACAGTAAACTGAAGCAAACCACTGCCCCCCACAAACTATTGCATTGATTCATGTACAGGGGCTATTAAAACACCCTGGAGTACCATTTAGCAGCACTGGGACCAATGGATGTAAAATGAGGACCATCCTATGTGATGTGCTCCCCAGCTTGAGCTGGCCAAAGAACAGCTAGTGTTACATGTGTGCTACTTTGCACAGCATTCAGGCAGCCTTGGGGAACTTAAAGGATGCCCTTACCTTCACATTTCTGGGCTGAGAGGTTTATTTTGTTACTCAAAGAGGCACAGCCGACTTTCAGTTGCTTTTTTAAAAAATGGTATGCTTCAGTGCCCTGTGTATAAAAGCAAATGCAATGAACATAGTGATGGCAGCAATACAAACTTTGTAACTTTAATCTACTAGGACAGATCATTCAGTGGTGAAGCTGATTTAAAAGGGATGACTGCCATTCTAAAATCGTCTTCTTGTCTTCTTTGTTTTCCCTCCCCTCTCCTCCCCTCCCTTCCCCTCCTTAAATTGATGGGACCTGCACCAATGCTAGCTGCCAGCACTGTGGACTCACATTATATTTATCGAGGCTCTGAACAGTGGAAATGTCGTCTCATGTGCCTCCTTTTTGGCTTCTCTACAGGTTGAGAAACATGCTATGGCCAGTCCCCATCTTTATAAATTAGAATATACACACACAAGAAGATAATACAGGAAAGAAGGATGAAATACAAGACAAAGTGAGTAGCTACACAAAGACTTAACAATTCATGGTCCCAGCACCCTGTGCAAGACTGGCTTTTCACGAACTGGCTACACCTGTTTATCTCCTTCCTCCGAGGACAGACTTGGAGGCAGCTCACACCCAGGCTGACGTTGGCAGCAATTCTTAGCCCAGCTCTCCTCTCCCAGCAGGCAGATCTCAGAAGGTCCTGATGTAAATAATATGCTTTCAAAGCTTAGCCCAGATATGGTTCCCACATGTTCAAAGGCTCAGTCCAGATCTAAAGTCCTTGTTATAGTTGGTTGTCTGGTATTTCCATCCCATAACTTCCACTCATTTTTGATTTTCCAAAACTGAGAGCTGAATAGAAATTTTGATGTTTTTGTACCCTCTTGACTACTGTGCTGTGCAGCCTATGTTGTGCCATGCCACTGGCTTAATTTCCTCCCCACTGGTAAACATCTGAATTAGATTAGAAGGAAAGATGAGATGTCCAGGCTGACAAACCTACGCTTAAAAAGTTAAAGGGAAAAAAAAAAACAACCCAAAAAATTCTAGGCTTAGCAAGCAGTAATTGGATTGCTTTCTAGCTTCATTTCAGCCTCAGCTGCTTCCTCCCACTCCCACCTCTTAGCCAATATTTCATACAGCAACACAAAATACCTAAGAAGGTGGATTATACAAAACATCTCTGTATTTGGCCTCTGGTTGAAATCCAGACATGGTTAGTGATTATAGGATCGATGAGCAACCTATCCAAGATAAATCATTGTACTCCCACAGCACGAAATTCTTCCTATAGGGAGAAGTGGAGGAAAAGCACCAAAAAGTCACTTAAATGTCACTTGTCAAACTTTTAATAAGCCCTAGCGTGGGTATGGCAAAGTGTTAGTTTTAGCTTCTTCCACAGTTAAGGAAGTTTATGTCCTATCTACTAGTCTGGTATTGAAGGTATCTGAAAATGAGCCAATAATCTTTTCCTGGACTGGGAAAGGAGGTTGCTGATGTCTTCAGGAAGATCTTGCACTGAAATCTCAGACAAAAGGAACTGTTACACCTGGTAAATTGTGTGCATGGTTTGTCTAATCCTTTCAAATACTGTAGCTCAAAAAGAACGTGTATCCTGTTCTGTAGTTGTTCCTTGTTAAATTGTGTTTAAAATACATGATGTTTTATACTCCATCCCTGATTTTTGTTGTCATTGAGTATTATAAATCCCCAAAAAGCTATATCTTCTATCTAACTGATACAATAAACAGTCAAATTCCTGGGAACAAAAATCCTGCTTCAGGTCTGAAGTATTTTGCCTCTGTATCTGGTGAAGCAAAGTGTATGTGCTTGAAAGTCTCTGTCACAGAGGATAATTAGAAGATATTATCACCTGCTAGAAATAGTGCTGTGCTTGTAGCCCTGATGAGTAGTGATTCCTCTACATTTGTAACTAATTTTAGATATCACTGAAGATTGTGTAAATATACAACTTGGTCTTAGAAGTTCGCTACAGTTTCCCTTTCAAGTCTGAATATGTCAAACTCTTTGAAAAATTGGTTCCTGTCATCAACCTTTTGATTTACTGCCTTTCTATTTCATTTTATGCCTCCTTATTTCTCATGTCACCTGGCAAAGAGACCAGAACCTCCCAGAGTAGCATATTTGTGAGCTTTCTCTGCTTTTCAGCTACACTTTACAGGGGAGTTTTTTATGACCCTTATAGTTCTTGTGCAGAACCTGTGCCCTACTACAGTTCTGCCTCCCTAGTTTATGTAAAGTGTACAGAGGTGAATTATGGCACTTTTACATCATCTGTATTGTCTCAGTAAAAGCACAGGTGTAAATTTGCAATAGATTATTGGGAATAATTAGTTGATAACAAAGCAGCAGGAAGAGAAGCAAAACCAAAAAAAAAGCACAAGGCAGGAATGTGTTTCAGACAAAGTTTGACTCACTGATGCAACTCAAAGTGACATTTAACTGAGAATTGTCTTCCTTTTCCATGTATTTTCAATCTTATGGAAAAGTTTTGAGAGTAACTGCCCTATCTGAGAAAATATTGAAGTTATTTTTAAAATTATATATCTAGGGCTGAAAGGCTGGATAAAAAAAAATGGCAAGTTTTACCTAACATCTGTACCCATCATTAACTATTTGAGTCAGTGCTGTGCAGGCAACATGGCATTAAAAAATCTTCTTCAGCCAGTGTTCTTTCCTTGCCTGGAGAATTATAGCTACAGGGTTTAGTAGGGAAAAAAAGAAGTATTAGGCTGAGGAAGCAAATCAAATGCTTTTAAATGACAGAATGTGCTGTAGAGGGTGTTGCAGGGGAGCCCCGTCCGGCACTCGTGGGTGTGTGCTTGGCAGGAGCAGCAGGAGCCGGGTGTGTGCGGTGGGAGCGAGGGAACGGCGCTCCATGCAAAGGCCAGCTGTTGTTTTCCTCCCGCAATTAAAGTGCGGAAGACTATCTATTCCAGTGCGAAAATTTGGAGGTAACTACAACAAGGAAAGAGTAACTGCAGCATCCTGCTCTAGTAGGAGTAACTGACTGGTTTTGTAACTGAGTGGGTTTTTAATTTACATATCCTTCTTAGGACAAATCTGGTTCTAAAGCTGGTGACGTGTGACAAAAGTGAACTTGTCACGTATCCACAGATTTTGAGGTGCAGCTGACAGCTGAGATCTGATGAGTCCAGAAGTTCTCTTCCCCCTTCCCAACCCAAAACATAATAACTCAGACTCCAAACAAGTCATTGAAATATGTGGATTCAAATCAAAATATTTCACTCGGATGCATCTAAAGTAATTTGTGTTTTTCCAATTGATTGCCAAATTGTTAGGAAATTCTATCAGCAATATTTTATTTCCCCTAGCTCTTTTCCTCCCCCACAAAAACTCGTAAGTTAAAGACAAGACTGTTAGGTGCAATGGCAGCTGGGTGGGATGGTGCCAAGCCCAGGGAGCTGTGTGAAATTGGTGGGGCTTGCAGAACTCCCCACCACCATCCTCAAGCACAGACAGCTGTGACTGGGGTGGGCAGCGTACAGGATCTCTTACCATGGGCTTCTGGGACCTGTTCCCTGCTGGTTCTTTGTGGGCAATAATGGCTCGCTTTCCTGCTTGTACCACAGTGTATCTAATCTTAGCCTAGTTGCCTGCCAGAACTGGAAACTTGCCTTAAAAAGAGGAAAAAGAAACTGAGAAAGGGAAGAGCTGATGACTGTCTGGTGTCTTTTGTAAGCGGAAACAGCAAGATGAAGGTAGGCTGATTTGAAAAATTTGCTGTTTGCATGGATGATCTGATGAAATTCAAGTTTTTGAATATGCTCCAAATTTACGGGTCATTATGTCTTTAATGATGAAGACATTTGTCTGAGTATTACCTTCAATCATGCATGGAGAGACACTTAATGCCAGTGGAATTATCATTATGTTACAAAAAGAAATCTTCTCTATTTCTTTCAGCAATTTGACCCACCACTCTATTAAGCAACATTTGTTCTTATTTAGAAGCTATTTTTCAGACATCCATTTTCCATCCAAGTAAAAAATCATTTTCAAAATTTTCTTTCTAATTCAGATAAAAATGACATAGGCTGACAAAAGCAGACGCATTTGCAGGTAATGTTTGTCTTTCTATTTTTATTAATCTTCTGATGATACCCTTGTTTTTCCCTTGCCTGTTGGTCACTCTGTAGCCATTACTGTGGGTGAGTTTAAAGAACAGTAGAGGAGGTAAAGCACATGTTTTAGTGCAGTACCAGGGGCAGAGGTGACCTGGTGTGAGCAAGGTCAGACATTCTATGCAATCATGCAACTTCACAGTGAAGTGCAAACAGGGAGTGGAGTACACACCTCATATATACGTATATATCCGGTAAATCCCACACTGGTTCTAAAAAAAAAAAAGCAGTAGCCGGGATAGAAAAACTCATCAACTTTTCAATTGTGCCTATTTTTTCGGGTTTCTACAGAAAAAGAAAAAAGGTCATGTTCCATGGCAAGAATTTCTAAAAAATTAAAGTGATTGCAGGATGCCACCCTAAAGCTGAGGTTTGTGAAGGTTCCCAAACATTGTTTGATTTACATGAGTGGCATCACACTGACCTTGGTCCTGTGGCTGCAGGCATGGCTGCTGTTTGGGACAGCAAAGCACTGGCTGTGGCTTGGGAGATCGGTGTGATTCTTTTTCCCTAAAGTATCTTCAGTGTGAATTAGGGATGTGCCCATGGACAGTGAGGGTTGGTGGAGGATGGAGGGGTGGGAGATAGCAGAGCATAGCCCTCGGCCCAAGGATTCGCTGCCAGGGAGCTCACTTGCAGGCAAGGAGGAGTATGGGTGAAGACAGGGGGATATTGGAGAGGATGTTCATGTTCTGGAGGTAAGAAACTAGGAAAGAAATTAATCCAGTAACTGAAAATTACTATAATTTTCTTTTGAAGATAATAAAAGTAAACTCTCCCTCAGTGCAATTAGCAAGGAAACATGCTAACAGTTATCACAGCTATGTGGGAAGCACAGGTGGAATATAAAGGTACAGAGACTAGTGATGAAGTTTGATAATTTTTTTCCCCTTCAAGCTCCCCCTAGACTAGAAGGTGATTTTTCTGTCTCATGATTGTCAGATTTGAGTCATGATCTGAAGTGCAGAGCTAGCAACACAGCAATTCCTAGTTAGGGCTAGAAAGACACATTTTGTCCTATAATTTGAAGAGATAAACATCAAAAAGACACCTGTGGCATGTCCCCATAAGCCTAAGCAATGTTGTAGAAAGGCTTAGCAGCTGTGTCTAAATCTGTTCCGGGAAGCTGGAATTTGAACATCCCGTCTCACACAAAAGTAAAGAAATAAATCCAGGTCTGTTGCTTGCTGTGCTTTAGCCAGGCTGCAGTATACCAGGTGAGACAGAGAGAGAAGGGAATGAGCTCAGAGGAGCTCTTTGGCACGTTCCCAGCAGATCTCAGTCTCCGGACCCCAGGGTTTGAAAGCTCATCACCCATCTTACAGTCCTGAGTTGAGGTCCAATTTCCAGTCCAAGAATATGGTGTCTGACACCAACTCTAGACAGCTCTCTTCCATGTGCTGGGCACTTTTTGGGTATCCCTTTTGGGGAGTCCTCCCACAGTGTGGAAGCTGGACACCTGTTTGTTCCTTTGTACTTCAGCCTGGAGGCCAGGCTCTGTTCCCTCACCTGGGGGCACTGAGGTCTTTCAGTAGCCTTACACCATAGCAGCTCGGGTGGGGCTTTCCTGCCTGGATGCTGGCTTTTTTATACTCACGTGCTGGCCATTAGAAAAATCTTTATAGGATGCATTTTTTTTCAGCTGTGTTTGGGAATTTTGATCTTCAGAATAAAGCTCAGAAGCTTTATTGAGCTCACAAACCATGGCTTAGAGGTGTGGAATTGTTGCTGAATTTCTTCTAATATCTAAGCTAAAACTACTCTCTTTTACTTTAAAGCCATTAAATTGTCCCTGAAGTACAGGCTGCTCTGCCAAGGATGAAGAAAACAAAAGTTCATGAATTACCCTACCAGCTCTGTAACAGGCAATTGGCAGAAGACATATACCCCATGAATTGGTCTCCTTTCTCCACCCTATTTTACAAAATACCACTTGGCTGCATACAATTGCATGAATTTCCAGCTCAGTACTGTGGAGAAGCTAAAAGGAGAGCTCACCAGATTCCTGTCTGTGCATGTTTTGATGGCCTTTCCTATATCATGGAGTTTCATGGTGTTTGGGAAAAATACATCTGTGTATCTAGTTGTCATCATGTCATTCATTCTTATGCTCTGTAGCTGTTCTTATTCATGCAAAACTTTCTTTAATGAAGTTCTCTCCAAATTCTTTGGCCTTGGGCTCTTGTCCACTGTTATGTCTGCAACAGGAATGTCTGTCCCTTGGCTTGGCTTTGCTAGCTTGGACAGCCATCCTTAACCTGCAGTGAGCCTTCATGAGATGGTTCCTCTAATTTAAGATACAAGAAAACAATGCTAGATCAAAATGCCTCCAACGCATCAGCATGAAGCATTCCCTATTGCAACAGCAGTAATAATGAACTTTGGAGAAGACTTTTTTAAGCTATTCACTTTAAAAGGCACAATGGTTCTTTGAAAGCTGATGACATTTTGAAATGTCAGTAATGGTCACATTGGAGGATAGATTAGTAAGTGAAGACAAAAATGCCCAGGGAGCCAGTAAACTATATTTATTACATAATTCTTGTTAAAGATTTTTACCTGCATACTGTTAGCTTGTTTTAGGATATTACAGGTAACTTCCTATATTCTTCCACATCTCGTTCTTTCGAGCTTCTTGTGGAATGGAAAGCCAAAGTGTAAGCAGCCAAACTGAATGATGCTGTGTTGCATTTCTGTATTAAAGCTGTGTTTGTTTCTGCCCAAAATGTGGGTGTTTTATTTTACTACACTTGAGCACTAATATAACCTCCCCCAAGAGTGCAAACTCACACTTCTAGAAAAGTTGATTTTTCTTTATCTGGGTGTTGAAATCAAACCCGGAAATGTTCTTGGAAAGGTGATCACTCCATATTATGGCTTTCAGAAATATATAAATGTAATAATTTGACTAAGGGCTTGAGAGTATACCACATCTTACAAGCTGTAGAAAACTTCACTGTCACCACACAGTACCTTTAACTGGTGATAGGTTACTTAGAAGTGTGTTTCCTCAGAATACCTTCCTCAGGAATGTAACTGGTTACTCTGCATTGCTCTCAGCAAGACAGATGCCCATCTGAGAGATGAATCATCTCATTTTGCTTTGAGGATTTTGATTTATGCACCACTGGAGATACTCTGGAGAATGCCAACAGCTTTACTCCTAGGGAGCAGACTGAATTGTGTACCGCCTCTCCTTTATTCCTGTTAAAAACAAAATGCTCATCTGGCTTTTTAGATTTATGTCAGAATGATTTCTCTCCTTTTCTTCTGTGAAGGCAAATGCCTTCAGTTCTCTGTTTCGCTCTCCATTGCGTATCTCGCTGGCCTGACCTGTGCTTTGCTGCTCCTGAGCTAAGCAGAGCTGCAGTTCAAACTCTGGTGAAGAGCTCTTTCCACTCATGCTTGTCAAATTCGAAGTCATTTTTGGAATGCTGAACTTGGGAACTTTGGCATTTTCTTTCTTGTTTTTTTTGGTAGTTCAAAATGAGTCATCTCCTGCCATTTAACAATCACAAAGAATTAAGACAGCCGTTGTCTTTTAGGGAGCTTGAGTGCAGTGTGAAAAATGTGGTGAACTGAAGGGTGGCTCTCCTCAGCCTGAAACTGCAGTACTATGCTGGACAACTGGCTTTGCCCTGTGTCTGGTCACTGGGGCATCACCTGTTATTTCAGAAGATACATGGAAGTGTCTATGAAAACCAATTTTATTGTCAGCAAGCTTTGTGTCCTACAGGAATCTTTAGCCAGTGGAAACTTTTTAGGGACCAGCAAACAGGAAAACATTGACAAGTGTGAACCCGGAATTTTTTTTCTGTTTTCCTACTCCATATTGAGAAAACCCCCCAAAAACAACAAAAAAACACTGAAAGTTTTGCGTAACATTTTGCTGAGAGATATGATGATGCTACACACAAACTTTGTCTCCAAAAAGTAGGGAAATTTGGCCTATTACCTAGATGCATGAACTCATCGCATTGATTTGCTGTAAAAAATGACAGAGAAATGAGAAACTGTTCATCAGGAATTGTCCTTGGCTTGTCCCAACTCCCAGACTCTGCCAGGGAAATTTTTTGGGAGGCTCCCAGTCACCATGGGCCAAAACTGAGCCAGGGACCTCTGTAGTGATTCAATGCTAGACAACCATAAGGTCAGAGTGCCCAGGCACGTTCCCTTTTGAGTTACAGGCTCAGACTCGACTGTCAGAGATCATAAGGAGTATTATTATTTTTTGGACTATCTGATCTCACTGAGACGGGTGCCATTCCTCTGTGCACCTCTGTTGCCACCCCTGCTGCTCTGACCAACGTGGGATTTGCAGGAGGATATGCGCATGGAGGCTGTGCAGCCAGGAGGATTCGCTGCCATGGACCAGGAGCAGAGGCAGCACTGTGAGGGGGAGCAGGTCTGTCACTCCCTTAGTGCCACCAGCAGCTTTGCTGTAAAGCTGTGTGGAGGAGCAGTCAGTGTGCAGTGATGTATGACAGGAGGTTTCCACTAGAGAGTAGGCAGCTGCTATGAAAATCACCTATTAGAATTTCAATTGAAACACAAACCCTGGCTCTGCAAGAAGGGTGCAAATTAGAGAGTTACACAGGAGTTGTGTGCGGATCTTCATGAATGTCAGGCTTTGGACAAGAGCCTAATAAGCACTGACTTGTTTAAGAACAAATTTAGTAGCTAATATCTTTACCAAAGGGAGGGGCAAGGTGATGGTGTCCTCTGGAGTTTAAATATAACCTGTTACTCTGCTGGAGTGAAAAGAGAGATATACAGTAAGGGAGACATTTATCTCCTTTTCTGGCACAACAGATTCATGTCCTGTATGGAGTGATCTGAAAAGTAGTTTCTAATACACAATAAATTTTGCTTTTGTTTACTATTTTAGTAGTGGACTTCGGTCAAACTGCAGCATTTACAGTCTTTTACAAAGTTTTTATTTTGAAGTGTGTGAGGAATTTAGTAACATTGAATTTAATCCTAAAGGACAGGAGAGCCACTGCAGAAATTACTTGTGTCACATTGTGTAGTAACAGGGTGTGCTTTGGAAGTGAAATTTGAGCCTTTCTAGGTAATAGATTATAGACCATAGTGCACATTGATTACATTCTATAAAATGCTTTATTAACTGGTAGAAAAATATGTTTTTCTCTGGCAGCTGTAATGTTACAATTAAATCAGTTCCAGATACCTGGCTGTTACATCTGAAGTAGCTTGGAAATGTGGCGATGTCTGCTTATTCTGGGTGGTTCAGAGCCTGTGTGTACATTAATGCAATGCATATCTTAATTTTTAAAAAGTCTCTAGCTGTGAAATATTTGAATGTTGGCTTTCCAGGAACGTGGGACCAGCATATAGAGCCGGAATCCCAGTGTTTGGTGTGGTGCTGTGTGGATGTAAATAGCGGTCAGGATTTAGGTTGGCTTACTCCCAGTTGTCTTAAAATAGATTAAAGATACAGTGATAGGACAAGGGGGAATGTTTTTAAGCTGAAAGAGGGCAGGTTTACATTAGATATTAGGAAGAAATTCACTACAGTTAGGGTGGGGAGACACTGGAACAGGTTGCCCAGAACAGCTGTGGGTGCTGAAAGTGTTCAAGGACAGGTTGGATTGGGCTTTGAGCAACCTGGACTAGTGGAAGGTGTCTTTGCACATGGAACGGGGTTGGAATTAGATGATCTTTAAGGTCTCTTCCAACCCAAACCGTTCTATGACTCTCTGATGTTTTTCAACTTTGAAGAGATTATTAGAAAAATCTTACAAGATATTTTCTGTGGTGTTGGAAGGGGGGAGGAAAAGGGACCAAGCAAACACAGGTTCATAGGGCCTGATCCCAAAAATTTCAACTCTATTAACAGAACATGTCCACATATTCTGACCTACTTCACTCAAATATTTACTTAATTTGTTCTTGCTTCCTTATTAGTGCTCGATGAAAATCACATGATAGTAGAAAAAAGGATTTTGATCGTTGTGAAAACAATACTAATTATTCCATTGCCAAATTGTTTTAGAAGGACATTTAGATAAGAAGGGGTGGGGTTTTCCTAAAAAAGAGAAAACTTGTGCACTGAACAGTCTGATCATCTGTGCTTGTAATGGAAGTAATTATCATTACACTTTAGTGTCTGTTTTTGACAGAATCAACAGAGCTTGATTAAGATTAAGAATCAACAAAAAGATCCAGGAAGAGAAAAAAATGGCACCTAGATAAGGTCTATACTTATTTGAAGAAAACAGTACATGGAAAAAACATTGAATCATAGAATGGCTTGGATTGGAAGGAACCCATGGGCAGGGACACTTTCCACCAGACCAGGAGCATGGGAGGAGAGGCTGGAGTTGTGGGGTTCTCTCTCCCAGCTCCTCTCACTGTGGCTGGGCTGACCTGTCAGGCCACGGATAAAGCTCCTGCTTGAATTGGGATGAGACAGGAGTTCCTACAGGTCTGTTCAAGCATGGGCATGGCTGTAACCCATGTGAGATCTAGTGCTCAGTAACCGGCTGGTCTGTGTAGGTTTGATCTTTTGACACCAATTTCAGTACAAATCCCTGAGGAGGGGCCATACCTCTTCAGTTTCATGGTGTTCTACACTTACCACACAATGTGTACCCCATTGTGAGGCAGTTTTAGAAAAAAAAGGTTCACTTTCACATGGTGGGGCTCATTTTCTTGCTGTCCTATAGCCAAGGGAGGGAAGGATTCCCTAGGACACAATTTGGGTAGCAGGCAGGAGGCAGGCAGCCCCAGGACTAAGGGCAGCATTTGTGGATGTTTCTCAGTGCCTTGGCAAGCCTCTAATTCTTTTCCTCCTATGAGCATCCTTTATAATTGGGAGAATTTCAATATTTCACATCTCACCTTAGCATAAAATTTACATTTCTTCTTGGGGGTGTAAAGGACCAGGATTTTATCGCCATTATAGTGATATACACCCAGGGCCAACATATGCAAACTTACATAGGCTCAATAGCAGCCAAAGTCTCACCAGAATTTAGAGGATTGTTTTTACTTCAGGAAAATACTCCTTTTTCTTCTTTATTATTTTTTTAAATTATTCATCTAAAATTCAGCTATGTGACTGTGGAAACAAAGCCCTGCATCCAGCCATGGCTACAGCTGGGGCAATATTTTTGGTGGGAAGCAGTATAATGCTATCATTCACTTATCACCATGACGTCTAGGTATTAATTATTTTTCTCAATCTTCCTGAGAACTGCACGCATTTATCAGCTATCCAGCCTGATATTCCTGGGAAAAAGTGATTAAAAGTGTGACTCCAGCACCCTTGGTATCTCTGAAAAACTAGGCAATGTCAAGATAGACAGGGAAATAATAATTTAGATAATTCTCAGGTTCATTTCTCTCCCTGTCTGTCATAGGTTTCTATTTCAAAGTAATTTGTGTAACTTGTAAATAGGAAGGTGATTATTAGATTACTGAGCAGCTGGACAGAAATTTGACTGAGGCAGACTCGATAACTGCAGGAACCTTGCTGCATAAAGCTGGCACTTGAGTTTACTTCCTTAAAGACCAACTCAAACCATAGCATTTCAAAACTATTTTGAACAATTTAAAAGAGACAGATTTCAAAACCGCTCTGCTTTCAGACCTTTTCCCAGTGCTCAGGTGCTGACAGAGTAGTCCTTTTTAAAGATTTTCATGGCCCAACTTGCCATACTCTTTTCATGTCAAAATCTAGCCACTTCTGTTACTGCTCATATGCATTTCAAGGTCTCTTGAAATGCCTGTCCTTTACCACTAGTATTTCATAAAACAAAAAATCCAACAAATTAAAGATTTCCAGTCATTAGTGTTGTTCTGTGAGCAGTGGATGAAGGGGGCACAAGAAGCGTGAGTCCAACAGTGGGATTTGGGCTCTGGATAAAAGGGAACAATTTTAAAACTAGCCCATATTTTTCTTATAATAGTAGAAGAATGCTTTTAGACCTTATGAGCAGTAAAATTCAGGCCACTGCCCTGATTTTAGGTGTACATTTCATTCTTCTGTTTTCTTCATACAGTCAAACTTTTTTTGATTGTATTTTTTTTCTGTAGTTCTTTAGTCATTCAGATGCTTGAGATAAGTTGTAACTACCCAGGATGAGACATGGGCCATGAAGTGTGGATTTGCCACTGTTGCACTGCAAAATGCCTTTTACAGCAGTAATAGTGCAAAAAGAGATGATGGTACGGAGAGAGAAGGCCCCTTCCATCGCCAGGGTCACTGGCACTGAAGGGAGTTCTGGCTCTGAATGTCACTCACAACTGAGCATGTAATAATATACCTGTATCAGAGACCTCTAGAGCCTGAGATGATCATGGTGGAATTTGCATGGCAAAAAATTGGAGATGTTAGAGGTCTCCCCTCTCCCTGCCTGTGTGTCCTGGTGGGATGTTGTGCTCCCAGTTAAGAGTGGGGTCAGAGCTGTGTGCAGTCCTTTCCACCTCAAGCCACTGCTGCCACTGCAGACTGTGCTGCATTTGGGTTTTCTGCTGCTCAGAAGCACTCTGATTCACTTTGGCTGTGACAGGCATGGCCAGCTTCCCTGCCTCCTCTTAGCCTTGTCTGACAATCTTTGTAAGGGGAAGAGTCATCAGATCTCACCGTGCCTCCAAATGCCCCTCTCTGACAGGACAAAACGACCTTGAGCAGATGACGAGTGGAGATGAGAGCGGCTCCTCGGGAGTTCTGCGGCTCTGCTCTCAGAGGAGGACGAGCAGGGTCTGCAGATGGGTCCCTGAGTTTTCCCAACCTCCCCACAGGCATGTTTCACCCTTTACTGTTGCAGTAGTGCTTGCAGCAGTGCTACTCCATTGCTTGTTGTGTGGTGTTACCCAGTGCCACAGTGACACTGAGGTGCTGAGAGAGGTCGTGGGTCGCAGCTCACCCCGAGATAGACACTGTAACTATGACAAAGTTGATGTTACTTGGGGCTGTTGAAAGTCGATCTTCAAAATGTACTTCACAAGGTGTTTCTCTTCCAAAAGAGTGCTATTTAAGGTAAAGCATTATGTAACTACTGGAAGTAGATAGTCAGCTATTCAAAGTTGATTATCTCTGCTGATGAAAGGACTAATATTCAGCAACTGTGCAGTGTATGTTCATTGTGGAGCAGATGTTGGGATTTGGAATACATATTGAAGAAACTCCATTTTCTGTTTATTTTCAACATGGTGTGAGTGTATATTATCATGACTCATTTGGGAAGATTAAACTTGTGCCTACCAAGTTCCTAGTGCACAGCAAGGCACCTGGAAAGTTCTTGTTTTATGGTAGAGCTCCTTTCATTTAAGCACATTGTCTTAATGAGGAGCACATTTACACCACCCACTGATTCCATCCAGATGACACTAACAGGAACCTCCTGCTCCACAAATCACTGCTTCCACTAAAGATGAGCCAAGAGAATAAAATTTTTTAATGGCAGTTTTTTTTGTCACGTGGCTTTAAAACACAGTATAACTGAGTGTTGTGGCATTTCCATATTGTGAAGCTCAGCAGTAATTACTAGAGACTTTTCCAATCGATACGTTTAGCATTTTGAATTTTAGATGCTAATTAAAACTTTTTCCCGATTCCTATTGATTTCCTTGTTTTTTACTTTTCCATCAGCCAGAAGGAGCACAGTTAAACCCTGGCTCTGTGGATAATGTATGGATGAGAAAAGGTAGCCACATTTTGCAGTGCTGTTGTCTAGAAGTGATACACTCAGTATGGCTATGGCTTTTTCTCTGCTGCACTGTAAAATAATTTCAGGGTAAAATAAGTTCTGAGCAAGTAAAAAACCTATCATCAATCGAGTATGCTTCTGCTGGAGACAGAAATATATGGATTAATAGGAGAGGCTTTTCTGGGTGAAGTCACACAAAAATTCAACAATTATCTCTTGTATTCTGTCAGTTAAGAAAATTGCACTGAAAGGCTTTGATTATAGCGTGGAAAAAGAGAACAGGATGAAAGGAGCTGAAGAGCAGATTATTCCACATGGAGTGAGAAACACCTGTGTGTGTATGTGACTTTGACCCTTGCCTGTTTTTTGCTCCCTCCCAGCCAGGTTCAGGGGGATTCAGGGCACTTAAAGAGTAAGAGAGATTGTCATTACATTCCTGCTCGCTATGTGATTTCTGGCTGTTCATAGTCTCGTTGTGGTGGAGGTTTTATCCTGCCTTGTATCACATTGCCAAAGATTTAGTCGAGAAGTTTGAACCCGTGAGCACCAGAAGACTCATTGCCAACCATGGAAGTAACCTTGTGTGTTGCAGCCAGAGCCAGATGGTAGGTGCCGCAGCCTTTCCGAAAGCGTCGCGCATTCGGCGGTGCCTCGACACGGTGTGCGGCGGTCAGCACACACTCACTCACTCCCTTTAGCCGGGAGCAAAGAGTCAGAGTGGGCTCTCCTTATGGTGTTCCATGAAACACGTTTATTGTGGCGAAGGGTCCAGGGAAGGAGAGCACAAAGTACAGGAGGGTCAAGGGTTATACACCAAAGCAAGCAGGGGCGGAGAGAACATCAGGGACCAATAACATGGGGACCAAGGGGTGCAGAGAAGGCGGGGTAACATTACAACAACCAGTGAGGGTAGGCGAGGGGAGGAGCAGGGGAACAAGGCCAGTGGGGCATCGAATAAGGGAGAACTTGCTAGAACATAACCATGAAAGGGTGCAGAGATTGACAGGCCAATAGGCCAACTGAATAGGGGAATATAACACAGCAGGGCCTGGATGGGAGAGACTGTCTTCATCATCACAATCCAGGGGCAGATCCCAGACCTCGGAGCCTTTCCATCAGCAGCCAGCTACTGCATCTGGGCTCTCCGGCCCCACTGGCTCCTCGGTCACTTCTGTGGCTGGCCCAAACCCCTCCTGCTGCAGGCCCAGCCACAACCACACTAGTGCCTTGTTAGAGAGGGATTAATTGCGTCTAAATCACCTTTTTGCAATTTGTTCTTTAGCACAACCAGAGGAAAACCTTGCCCATCTCCCACAGACATCTACTCTACTGTCATGATGACTTTACTGGTATAAAAAAAAAGTAAATTGCAATTGAACCTCACTAGTTCTTGTTGAATCCAGCAAGAGCAGAGTTTGTGTCTTCCATTTCTGAAGCAACCACTTATATATGTGGCTTTTCTCTGTGTGGTGGATGTCTATATGCTGAGCCCTGGTTCTTTCAATCTTTCTTCAGAGGCTGATGTCTGCCAGCACCACAAAACCTTCTTCCTCAAAACCTATGAGATGAGACTCAGGCACTTCCCTGGGCAGCCTGTTCCAAAGGGTTGTCAGGGAAAAGGTAGAGTTACCATTCCTGGAGGTATTTAAAAGACATGTAGTGTGCCAGGTTTGGTGTTGGACCTGGCAGTGCTGGGTTAAGGGTGGGACTTGGTGGTCTTGGAGGTGTTTTCCAACCTAAATGACTCTGTGATTGTCGGATTCTGTGTGTTGGTTTCACTTCCCATCAGCGCAGCTTTGGTTTGTGACCTGCGGGACTGAACTGCACCTCGTGATGAACCCCGAGCAGTGGCTCAAACATATTTGGTGAGATTGAAGACTGAGTGAAAATGTGTAAATCACAATTCTCATCGAAAGCCTGCAGGACCACAGACCTCAAAAACACTGTTTGCACCAGTGATGTACAAGCTGATAGAAAGCAGAAAACAATGTAATTGATGGATAGTATGAGGAGTGGGCTGGAACTATGTGGGGAGTGAAGGTGCTGTGGGAATTGTGCTTAAAAGAAGAAGCTGAGACTAAGAAAAAGGATGTTCTCAATGACTGGGTGCCATTTTGAAATCAACATGTAGGGTGAATACCGTGATTTTTCCTTGCCATGTCCTTAGCAACTCCCCTGAAAACATTAATCAGGAGCCAGGATTTTAACTGGTCGGGTAGACTGAGAGCACTCACTGAGCAGCTGTAAAGCTGTTTGGCAAATTCAAACAAGGAGAGCAGTTCTAGTTTGTGTAAAAACACTGTATTTTTCTTGGGAGACTAAATTACAAAATGCTTTTCTGTACCTGAGCCGTCTTGCCATGCATAAACCCAGGCTTTAGCTGTCAAAGCTCTGAATTTATGTCATCATGCACACTTTTTTCTATACACGTTGTGCTGGAGTACATAAAAAGATGTAGGCATCAATAGATTAATATAACTCCCCATTCTACTGCCAATATAAACTAAGCAATACGGAAAGACCTTCACTATTTCAGTATTAACAAGATCATAAAAATTCATGAGGCATTCAAAGCTGCTAGTTAGGCTGTGTGAGAATTTCTGATTATGCTCTATGTAGGACTAGACTGGAAATAACTCACAAAACTTAGTTTCAGTGGCTTTTTAAGCTGCTCTAAGCTCAGCAAGAGCTATGATTTGCCTATTGTTATTTGTTATTGCTATTTGGCCCTGGACTTGCACAGACAGCTCGTACAGAAGTACATGGATAGTTACGAAAAACTTTGCATCAATAACTGGGAGTGAATGTAGAAAAATGAATACAGAAAAAGCCAAACCAGCAGGGACCTGCTGCATTTATATTTGATGGACTAGAACTACTCCAGTGATGATTTATAGAACTTCTTCTTTCTAACTAAAGAAAGCAAATCACTAAACTCTTGACAGATTCATAATAATATATAAATCTGTGAACTGGTCTGGAGAAGGGCTTCAGTTTGTGTAATTTAGTAAAGACACGTGTCATCCACAAGTGCAAGGAGATACAGTTTACTGGTTTACTGCTATCAGAATGTGGAAATTTATTTTTTTTAATGTTTCACAGCACATAAAATTGTATTTTGTATATATATATATGTGTGTGTATGTATATATATAAAAGTATCTAAGTATAAAGAACTCTGCATGAAAATACATATACAATTTTCCCCCTACTCTGCATATGATTTCCATTATTCTGGGAATGGATTTAGTAACTGAATGAAATTATTAAAATGAAAGGACATTTTTGTATACACCCTCTGTTTTGAATAAAAATATCTCTGCACATGTAATTTTGGGAATGAATCACATAGCTGCACTATTGACCCATAAGTAAGACTTCCCTTGAGTCTGAGGTGCATGTTTCTCTGTGCAGAACTAGTATTTGAATTTATTGCAGAAGAAACTGGAAAATCTGGAAAGAGCAGTTGTCTGAAAATCAGTATTTTAAAAAATCGACTACCACCATAACAGCAGAAGATATTTAAAGTCTGTGAGTATTCTTCATACTCTGCTGAATGTGTACAAGGACTAACTGACTAATATCTAGCTGTCTAATGTATGTTTTTGCTTCTGTTTTGCACTGGAATACATCTGATGCAGAGTCGTTAGTCACCACGGTGACAGAACTGTATTTGCTCCACCAAATAACAGTGAGGTCTAACCAAACTGGTATATGATTGCAGTGTCATTGTCAGTGGACTGTCACACCTTAAGATAATCCAACTTTTGAGCATTACACATAATTTTTTTCCAAGTGGAGATTTTTCCTTGGGCTAGAAACGTTTGTAGGCGTTTATGCAGTGTGTTAAATCTAATGTGCTAAGGATGCACGTTAGGTTGAAGGGTCAGCTGGCAGAGCCTGGCTGGGCAGATCCTGGCATTTAGCTGCTATTTCTGCTTCTCACATCCCCTCCACAGTTTGCTTCTTGTCTGAGAAGCTGTTGGAAACATAACCAAAACACAGCAAGGGAGAGTGGTGCTGCTCCTTCTCCTGAGGTGGCAGGAGTTTCACAGCCCCCAGAGCTGCCTGCAGGTGAGTTGGCTCCTTCCAGGACAGCGGCAGCTGGAGGAAGAGGAACTCCTGCAGCTTCAACACCTTTGTGAACTTTTGTGACATTTGTTCTTGTGCTGCTTTATCCCTTTTCTCTGAAAGTCCCCTAGCTATCAGCTGGCTGACAAAAGCATAGACTTTGAAGAGGGTTGTGAAAATATTATTTGATGATTTATTAAATAAATACCGTGCAAGATTAGTTTTTTTGTTTTACAATACAAGAGAATCTCATCTTCCAGGTTTCTGCAGCTTGGAAAGAGGCAAGGGCTGGAGTTCTTTTGCTGTGAAAGACACATATACAAATGAAGAGAACACCAAAAGTTAGAGAATAAAACAACTACTGAGTTTCAGAAATATGAAGCACAAAATGTCATAGAGCAGATTAAGCATTTATCATGTATCATCCCAATAAATTGTAAGATTTTTGTCCTTTAAGTAACTGTGAAAGCCAAGTACTAAACCAAGTACTTCTGCCAGGCTGAGGGAGAGGGAATGAATCTCTGACCTGCTGCCAGCAGTGACACTGTGGGGGAACTGGCTCCAACCCAATCGATGTGAGGAGAGCAGATCGAAGGCTGGTCGAGTTGTGCATGTAGGTCAGATAAAATATTACAGATAAATGCCCAGAGCTAATCTGGTTATTGTACTAATTCCTGCAGGGCAGATTCTCAAAGCGGAAAGCAGACTGTAGAGATGGTTTTAGTTTCACTCTTCTTAGGTGACAGCAGTAGTACTCTGGTTAGCTCCATAATAAATCTATGGGACCACAGACTGGGCAGATTGGCAGATCTGCTCTTTACTGAACAAAGACTCAGTCCTGCTAATTTTTCGCCTTATGAATAGCTCTCATTTGCGTTGCTAATCAATCATTTTCACACCACCATGAGCATTTATGTGAATATCCAGTGCTGTGTAAAGATTTTGACTGAAATCCTGGCCTGTGGTGGAAGAGAAGGGAAAAATGCCCACCATTACCTGCCTCAGATCCCACCTGCAATATTTAATGGCAAAAACTCTCCAGGAACTATGGTCTTGAGCTCCATAGATGAATAGCTTTAATATTTAACTATTTTGGCATTTTTCTTTTGATTCTGAAATATGAGCAACCTAAAAGACATCACATTGTCAAGTGGGGCTGGAAAGAGCTTTCTACTGTTTGCCTGGTGAAGCTGTTCATGGTATAAATGATCAAAAGTGGCCAGAGATAGGTGTCCATGATCTAATATTGTGTACAGAAGAAAACATTGACAACATCTTTCATTTGAAAGATAAATGTCTTTGCCTTCAAAATCTGATTTTTTTTAAAGTAGTATTGAGTAACTTAATGACAGTGAAAGCATGTATGATGTGTTACAATTTTCTGTCACTTCTAAATTTAAAACAAAAATTGTCTTAGAACTGTGAACAATTTTGAATTCCAGTGTGATCATGTCTTCAGCACCACCTACCTCCTGAGTGCCGACATCATCTACTCCCTTTGGACTCCAGCTCTTCAAGCCGGGTAGTTTGGAGTGCGAAGCTGACCCCATTTAGTAAATAGAAAACCTACTTATTAAGTTTTTAAATTTTTAAATAATCAGAGCCAGCTGTCCTGGTTCATAGTAACACACAAAGTTGCCAGACATGCTGATTCTCCTCCTACTATTGCTGAATTGTTACAATTTTTTTTCTGTCTCTTTTTCTGTTTCTTCTTTCTTGACTCATTTCTCATGCTTATTAGCCAAGGCTGTGCACAATGAGAAGAGGCTGAAACTTGTACCAAGTAACAGCTGTGCAAAACTGAGTTAATAAAATGTAGCAAAGCTCTTAAAAAAGCTAAAAAAGTTCAGCACACCATTTCCCAAAGGTTATCACTAGGCATAATGTTTCAGTTTTAATCTCAAAGCTCCCTAGTATGGAAACAATTTAGGGTTTGGGGTGTTTTTTTTTTTTTTTTTTTTTTTTTTTTTTTTTGAAACAATGTGAGACTTACATGCTAATTTGCTTAAATTTAGTTTGAGACATCAAAGGAAAACATCAAAACTCTTTCCATCCAACTAAAGGACAATTTGGATTGAAGACCCTCAAGAAGCAGGATGTATTAGCATAGTGCTCAGTCTGGGCCAAGCCAAATCTGCTCTTCCAGGATCTAGTGATGTATTTGGTACACCAGAACGTCTCAGCCTTTCAGTGGGAAGGTCTCACTACCACTCCCTCACTTCTTTTCCCTCCTCTATCCCCACCTTCCCCAAGTCTTATTTATTTATGTATTTACTGGCTAGTGCTGGGACTTCCTCACTTCTATTGTATTCTAGGTCAGGAAATAGTGCTCACTGCAACCTCATGTCTGAGCAATAATTCAGAAAAGCATCAGCTTGTGTCCATAATTTATCTGTACATCTCAAAAGAAGGTGAAAGTATGATCTAAAGGCCAATTATAGGCCACTCAGCTCCTTAGAGAAATTTCTTAGCTCTTAGTAGCTATAGCTTTTCTTCATTTCTAGTGCCTAACTTAAATGTGGGTGTTATCATAAATTTAAATACCTATTGCTATAAAAATTCATTAATTCTAATTTGTGCTAATAAATTGACAGCTTTGGTTATGCATTTCTGAATTTTTCTATGAATTTTTCTATTACCTTTAAATTAATTTTTAATTGCTCATTGAATAGGCGTCATGTACTGAAAAATAAGCCATCCATCTTGCATCCTGGTTTTCTTCCCGTGTTTATCCTTAATTGATATTCCATTAGAAAACATAATTTGTAATACTAGATTTTTCTTGTGATGTCCATTGTTATCCCTTTGGCCTTTTGCTTTCTTTGATTATTATTGCAAAGGGAGCAGTTCTTTTACCATTATCTCAGAGTGATACCTCAGATGCCTACCTATATGTTTGATACCATTTAAATCAGCAGCAGCAATGTCTAAGCCACTTGAATGATTTCTCAGACACAGATTTCATGTGTCAGCACCTGCTCAGTCACAAACTCTGAGTTTCTTCCACCTTCCTTGGGTCGCATTGTTCATGTCCTCTCTAAAGCCTATGAAAGAAATTTAAAACCTGCCTGCAAGAGAGCCATAGGTTGCATAGTGCCATCCTTTCATCCCACTGACAGGTGACCCCTCCTTTTTGCCTCTTGAGACTCTTCCACTTCTCAGTTGATTAAAATGTTGTTTCTAAGGATATACTGCCATGTCTCCTCTTGGAGCATCCCAGGAGGAGAGGCAAAGCACAGCCTGGTAGGGGAAGGTGGGAAAAGAAGTGAGGGAGTGGCAATGAGACCATCCCACTGAAAGGCTCAGACATTCTGCTGTATGAAATACATCACTAGATCCTGGAAGAGCAGATTTGGCTTGGCCCAGACTGAGCACTATGCTAATACATCCTGCTTCTTGAGGGTCTTCAATCCAAATTGTCCTCTAGTTGGATGGAAAGAGTTTTGATGTTTTCCTTTGATGTCTCAAACTAAATTTAAGTGAATTAGCATAGTAGTCTCTACCTAGCAGTTTAGAAAAGTGCAAAATGAAAAATCTAAGGCTGGCCAAATGGAGACAACCTTGCTAGACAACTTTTCCAAACCTAAGATCATGCAAACTTTAGCTAGGTTTGTTAATGCAAGTGTCTGAATCCTTGTGTGCCTGACCTGTCCAGTTCACAACTTGATATAATCTAAATGGTCCAATTTCTTTTGAGTATAAGAATAAAAGCTGCTGAACTTTTTCCATGGGATAACATAAAACCCTCTCTCTATATACACATATACATATACATATACTGTAGAGTTTAATTCAAATAGATGAAATTGTATGACATTTGGATTTAAGTGATTAGCTCTTGAATGTATCTTTGAAAATGTCAGCCTTTACAGAAAATTGTATTTATCACTTTTGTAATCTTTGGCATGTTGGTTTTTCTTAAGTAACTATTGTTTTCTGATTTTCAAATGTGAACCGTAAAAATTTTAATATAATTGGGTGGAACAAGACAGAAACTAAAGGTGGAACAAATGTAGAGGTGAGCATTGCATTTAGCTTGACTGATTTTTTTTAACTGAGAGGAACAAGAGAAAATGGAACAAAAATCAATGTCTCTGCATGGCAGCTTACACAGCAACAGACAAATGAACTCCTATATTTGCAAGATCATGCTCTTAATGGATTGTGTTTCAAGGGTCTGTCAGAGTTATATTTGGCTTTTTACCTGTTGGGAATCATCTTAAGACAACCAGCAACTCCAACTGTCTCATTCTTGGTACTCTGCTTTGGTGTATGAACTAGACTACTAGTGTTCTCCTAAATAAAAAATCCCAACAAATCTTTAACCAGCCAACTCCCTGCTACCAAACTCAGAAGAAAAGCATCACATCAGAGCTTTTGCAGCATCTGAATAATACTATTGTTTTCCTAGACTGAGAAAACAAACCACTGATTTACTATCCAAAGAAGATAAAAACAGGCTGGGTGTCCTAAGCTTAGAATTCCTGAATGTATACCATGTCTTTCTTGGGTACATTTGTGCAGTTGAAATCACCAGAGAAGATTTCTGTTGACTTCACTACTCACTGCATAAACGTCTCCTGAAAGCTTTTCCTCTATATTTCTTCGGTTTTTTTTGTTGTTTTGTTTTTTTGTTTTGTTTTTGTTTTTTTTTTTTTGTTTTTGTTTTTGTTTTTGTTTTTGTTTTGTTTTTTTAAAATCTCAAAATCTAAGTTTAAAAGGGTTTAACTGTAGTGAAGCTTTAGTGGGAACATCTCAAGAGAGAGCTCAACCATCTACTGCCTGTGTTCCTGTGTTTCTCTTAGGTCATGGAAAAAGCAAGGTTAATGCAGCTTAGCCTGCAAGGGAGAGGGCTCTAGTGACTCAGGTTATGCATGATTGCTTACTGAGCTGTGATAACTTGATTAGGAGTCCAAGTATCAAGCGTTTGTCATGAAATTCACCTTTCCACAGAGCTCACTTTCAAATAAAATCACTGGCAGAGAGAATTAAGTATGGACTCAAACCCGAATTTTTTAACAGCATGAATATTTACATTAACAAACCTGCTTCAGTTTGGGTCTATGTATTTCAGGCTTTCAGATTTTATCTGAACTCTGTTTACTGGAGTTAGACTGAAAGGAAAAATCCACAGGCGTTTCCTAAGAATGCTTTACTTGGATTTGTTCTTCCTGCTGTGTGTGGTGATGTGGGCTCCAGTAGTTTATATGGGGATGTCTGTAAGGAAAAGCACGTAAAAATAGACAAAGGAAAGAAAGCAAATTTCAAAGAGTGGGGTTTGGAGTGTTTTTTTTTTTTTTTACTGTTTTTTTTTTTTAATTTTACTCTGAAGATGAAAATTATCCCATATGGATTATTACTCACATCTTCCCCCACTAGAAAGCAGATCCTTGTGGAGTGAAAATTGGCTTCAAAACCTGAAGTATGAAATTCAACTTTTTATACATATTGCAGATTTCAGTTTTTGCATATCCTTGTAGCAGAAATAGTCACTTGACTGAATTTGTCATCAGAAAGTAGGGCTGTAGAAACTCAAACTTATCCATTGCAAATGATAACTTTCTACAAAAAGCCTCACCAGTTTCAACAATTCTTACAAACAGTTATTACTACCACTAGCCAGTTTTAATCATTTTCCTTACACTGTTGTCAGCATTTTTATTTCTAAAGCCCAACATAAACGTATGAAAGAATGAAGTGTGGAGTCTGATTTGAGAATCAAAATATAAATAATGCTTTAAAAAGTATAAAATTCCAGGTACCATTTTCTTTGTGTGACTCCCAACCACCGAGCCGCAGAGTCCACAGTGGCTTTGGTTGTCCAGACATAGGACTGAGCAGTCTTGTACTGGACATACAAAAGCCCAGGGAATTGAACCATGTGCAGCTGTGGAGGTTCAAATTTACCCAGAACAAAATTCAGTCAGTTTAATTTTATTCCAAAGGTTTATTTTGCAATCACTGTGCATGGACATAGTTGATCACACAGACTTGTGGTACCCATACAAACACCACCTCGCAGTACCTCATCCCAATGTCACAGACAGGAAAAGAGAATGTGGCACCACACAACACTTGCTGACAAACACACAGGCTATAGACAAATTGATACATTCAACAAGAAAAACCAAATTATAAATTGCTGATATTTTCCATTTTGTCCTCTCATTGCTGGAGAAACTGTAGCAGCATAACAATGGAAAAAACACTTTATGGAACAACTTGAAGAACAATATGAAACTCTCAATAGGGTCAGAGACGAGAGTTAATGCAGTACTGGCACACCTGAGACTTCCACAGCACAAGGCAGAGGACACTTCCCTGGCCAATGAATAAAGCATCAGCTCAGTCTGGAGACTGGAATTGCTCTTAACACATGCCATGGATGGCAACAAATCACTGGCGAGGTGTGGAACCCTGACCCGTGGCATACTAAGTCTGTAGCAGCTGTTTGCAGCCACACAGAAAGTGTGTGCCCATCTCAGGTAGGACAAAAGATGGGCAAATAGGATTGCAGAAGAGAAAAACATGACCCCTTGCTATTAGTGCTGTACAAGCCCCCTGAGCTGCGATAGGAAATTCTATCAAGACATCTCTACCCAAGCATTCAGAGCTGGGCTCCAAATGCAACTGTAAGCACCTGTAAGATGATTTTATTTTGTTGCAGAACTCCCAGCTTCTGATACAACTGCTGTATCAGGTCATCATGATGTTTAATTGAAGTTATCCAATGGTAACATTTTCAACAATGTTTATGATGTACATTAATGGACAACACTGTTACATTCATCTCATTGTAATGATAATGGTTTCCAGTCTTGCCACCTTGACTCAAAGCAGATCTCATCACGCCATTTTAGCAGCCCTAACTACAAAGTAAGGTAATTCCCAGTCTGAATGTGAGGGTCTGAATTTGCCAGTCTCGCCCTGCAGGCAAAAAAGGAAGAATTTCTTCTTAAAATTGTCTGGAGGGCTGGCATTCACACTTATTTTCTACATAGCCATTCACTTAGAAAGCCTCATGTAACACATGGAATAGGAAACTAAAGGCACTGAAAGCCAATATTTTCATTTGCAATATATATAATTTTATAAGTGATTATTAAAAAAATATTTTTCTTCAGTTTTCCCCACAGTATTTGATTAGCTTCTCTCTATGACCATCAGTTGGTATAATCCTGATTCACTCTCTTTCTTACTAGTAGCACCAAACCCATATATTTTATTTTTTTCATTTTTAATTCTCTTTCTCATTTATATTTTCATTTTCTTACTGCTGTACCCCTGTCCCAGTAAAAAAAGCATAAATTCTGGCATAAAGGCTCACATCAATTTTTTGTCTATTTCGTAGTAGTGAAATTGCCCTATTAGGTCAGCTTACAATGTGTGCAGTAAATATGCCACATACAAATAAATCACAGTATGAAACTTTATACATAAATTAGTAGTAACAGCTGAACATTAGGATCTCTGATTTTAATTTACAGTGTAATTTACAGTATAGAACAAAGCAAAAAACAGCTTATCACTTGGAGAAATATGAACCCTCCCCCAGATATTGGAAAACAATTCTCCATTGTGTGGGTATATATACAAATAAAAACCATAGAATGGTCTGCGTTGGAAGGGACCTTAAAGATCATCTAATTCCATTCCCCCACCATGAGCAGGGACACCTTCCACTAGACCAGGTTGCTCAAAGCCCCGTCCAACCCAGCCTTGAACATTTCCAGGAATGGGGCATCCACAGCTTCACTGGGCAACCTGTTCCTGTGCCTCCTCACCCTCACAGTAATGAATTTCTTCTTAATATCCAGTCTGTATTTATCCTCTTTCACTTTAAAGCCACTAATACTAAGGTATTAAATATTAATGTACATATCTATCTATACTTGGAATATATATATTCATATATGTATACATATATGAATATATATATGCAAATTTTCTCACAAAAATGCTCCAAATGCAGGAATTTCTAGATTAGTAAATATAGCTTGTGGAAGTGGTTGACTCTACCTACATGCTGCACTTTCTTCTTTTGTCTTACTCCTAACTGAGAGCAGCTCTAAGACTTACTGACTTTTCATATAAAAGAGCCATTTAATTTAAAAGTTCTTATTACCGCTCAGCACCCAGGTACCTAGAGGGATCAAGAAAAACTAGTATCAAAATTACAAACTCTAAAGATGATGCTCATTAAGGAAAAAGTCCCATGAATGGTTCGCAGAACCACCACGAGCTTGCTGAGTCTTTCTCTCATGAAATCAAGCAGTTCTACAAAGCTTTAAACAGCTTAGAAACTTATAAATGTGAACTAGACCCGGAGCTTCAGAATCTAATGCCCTAATAAAAATTAGTTTTTAGGTAAGAAAAAGGCACCCAAAATCCTTTGGAGAGATCTGAGTGTTATTAATTAACAGCTATCAGGTCTCAGGGAAATTTTGGCTCCTAAGACTTGTTTTAAAAGGAATTTGAAAAGAAAAGCAACAAACAAACAAAACAATGAAAAAACCTCAGTCCTTGGAACACTTCACATTTGATTTTTTGTTTTAATGCTATATCCTACACGTACCATCAGAGTTATCTCACTTCACCATGAGATTTAATTTTCCTTCCATATTAAAGCTTCTAAATTTATTCCTAAAAAATTAAATTATATAAATATATATCTCCAGAGAAATGCAGTGCCAGCAAACCCAGAAACTAGAGACCACTCTATTACTACAATCAGGATTTGCAAGTGAGACAAGGAAACTCATCAGGACCCAGAGCTGCCCATTTGTGCAAAGCTGGGAGACTTCAAACAATGCAACTGAAAGTCAAAATAGCTGGGAAAGGAATGGGAGGTTAGGTCAGTGTCATGAGTCTTCTTTCAAGTTCTCAATTCTCATGGACAACTTGAATAACATCTTGGGAAAGGTGGAGAAATACATGCTGGTGCCATTTCAGGTTTGCTTCTCAGCAGACTCCCACTGGGATTGTTTCCCATTTCCCTTCCTCCTCCTCCTGCTGGTGACAACACACACACCTCCCTGTGAGCACACAGTGCTGCTCAGCCTGCTGCTGCTCACAACCCTGCTCCCCACCGCCACTTCACTTCTCCAAGTCTGTATTCCCCGTCCCACTCACCACAGCACCTATTTCACACTGCCAAGAAAACTGCATCTCTTATTTATTTAATCAGTTTCTGCTGCTCCCACCCCTCATTGCCTCAACCATCACCCCAGCCGCTAATGAGTTCACCCATACTCACTTAGAACATATTCAAGGGGGAAGCAGTTCATGATGTCCCATGAAAAATACAAGTTGTGAGCTGCTATAAATGAGAAGAGCATGCCTTCCCCCATCCCCTGAAAGAGCATCCTGGGTTTACACAACCTCTTTTTTGGTTTCCCCATTGTCCACCGAAGATGTGAAGTTTGATTCTTGTTCTGCACTTGATTTCCTCTCTCCCGGGTAGTGGTTCATCTCTTGCATTTCTAAAGTTACTTTATTCCTTTTGGCAAATGCTTGGCTGATCTCATGAAATGTCTTATTTTTCGTTTCAGGCAGAACACAAAACAGGTAGGTCGCTCCTGCAAAGCAGATGGCAGCAAACACTAGGAAGCAGTAGGTCTGTAAACCGGCCTGTGAATAGAAAACAGATGGTCACTACAAACAAGAAAAAATTCAGAAGAAAGGCAATATCAGGAATGGTTTGAAAGAGAAAATGGGGCGTATGGAACAATTTTTAACCAAGTACAGTTATATGCTGGCACTCATTGCAAGCCGGAGTGCTGAGAAGTTCATAAAAATGCATGAATTTTTGGTTCTTCGAACACTGCCCGTGGTCTGTCGACAGCAAAGCAGAGCAGGCTCCTGGCAAAGGCGTGCAGAGCTGCAGTCTGGGCCACGCTGGGAGACACCAGACTGAGCTCAGGCAGCGCGGGGAGAATGGGTGGCAGCAGGGCTCCTGCACCGTGCTTAACTGAGCCTGGCACTGCCCTGGGATTTCTGGAAATGAGGCAGATGTTTTGCTGGGTTGTTCTGCACACTGCCTCCCAGCTCCTAGGTCCAAAAACAGGCACGCTTTTGCACTGCTGTGCACCTCTACAGAACCCAAGGAAAAGCCGCCATACCCAGGGGCATCATCATCACAGTAATTATAGGCTTTGAGATTTGCAAAATAAACAAGGGAAAAAACCAAACGGCACACATTTGTTATGATTCATAAGGTTATGGGAGCTTACAGCAGGAAAAAAATCCATTTTCATGCTAGAAAGTGTAAGACTTAAGTGAAAGCAAAGTAGAGACCATATTTGAATGTTATGGATTTTACTTGACTACAAAAATAGAGTAGGCAGAAAGAAGTTAATTTATAAATTGATTTTAAAGGCTTCAACCAACTAGTAGGAGTCGTACTTCACTGAAATGTAAGTTTTTCTTGCTTGGTGATTATCAGACAATTTAACAGCTTTTATAGATGTTTACATTTTTATAGATGCCTTTGAAGTTATGTAACAGAAACAGTTAAGATAGAACTAGACAATGATGCAACCCTGATTTTGACCATTTTTGTAATACAACCCCATCACTGTTAGTTACACCACTCCTACACTACAGGCTGGTTTAACTCCCTGCTTTGGGTGCTCAAGGTGTACACAGTTCCTACCACTGTTTTTATGTTTCACTTGCTCAGTATACATCATACACAGTGTGCAAGAAGAACATCAATTCCTTTCATGGAACAAGAAAGAAAAAATAAAAAAACTGCTATCCTGCAGCTACTTTTCCATACCATGGCTGATTGCCAGCCTGCTTAGTCACAATGTTCTCTGTTTCTGCGGATAATTCATTGCCTAGTTCAGCTCTTCAAATCCTGCCTGTAATAGGAAAAGCTGGCAAGAGCATTCTCTGATATTGTGAGACTCTTGAGATCATTAATGCTTTTTCATTAAATCCTAGAAGCTTGAAGTTCTGAGCAACCTGACAATCACAAGTCAAACAGCATGGGTGATGTGGGGGGGGGGAATATTCTGGCATGGAACAGATAGAACTTTCAAGCTTATACAGAGGCAGAAACAAACAGAAGACAGGAAAAAATAATTTTGCAGTGCCTCATAAATCATCCTGTCATGCTAAAAATTTAAATTTTACATCTGGATCTTCTGCATTTGCAATTGTTGTTCAGCTGAACAGCAGAGTTTCAATCCAGAATTATGTTTTTCACTTTTTAAAATTTTGCTGAATTAAATCATCTCCATGATGAAAATGAGCCATTAATGCCTTGTATGAATAAACCAGACAACCAAATGCAATGTTACCTGCATCTCCTGGTGGTGTAGCCACAACTATCCCACCTTTCTTATTCCTCTTTATTTCTTTGCTATCCATTATCTAAATAAATTAGTGCTTATTATCTTTGATTCAAGTCTCTGAAAACCTGCTCTAATTGAACTGAACACTCAGAAGTGCATGTTTTATTTGCAATTATTTTACGTAATGCATTTATATTTATTGGTAAAAAACATACACTTAATTTCTGCAATCCCTTCAGAATTAGCCCTCAAGGACCTAGAATTGAAGTTTCACAAAGAATAAGCTAAAAATGAAATTTTGTTGTGAATCCTACAAATGGTGTTTGTAGGATTTATACAAGGCTGCACTTGTGTCCGGCAGGATTTGTACAACAGACCCATAATTTCCAGACAGGAACATTGCAGGATGGCCACAAAAAGCCCTTTTCTCAACAGCCATTCCTCAGTATGATGTTTCCTTAAAGCTGGTTGTTATTTTACACTCACAGGGAAGAAAACCACTCATTGATAAACCTTTTGTAACTCATCCAGAGTTCAATTCATATCACCCAAACCTGCATTTGGCACAGAAGAACATCACATGTTAATTAAACTACTTGTTATAAGTGTGAACCCTTCTACCCGCACTGCACACTGATAAAGGATGTAGGACAGAAGTACAGGGTAAAGGGGAAGGAAAATGCTAAATCACAAATCCTAACTCAGTAAAAACCCTTAGTGGGACATGGGTGGGATACAGCTCAGCCTAGATATTTAATTCATTTTTGTCTGTTTCTGATGTATTTTAAATTTCCTGGTGCTGGAGAAAAGATCTGAGGGGTGGAACAAGTAATAGATTGGCCAAAGCAGGGTTGAAAGAGGAAGGGAACATCAGGGGAAGAAGTAAAATAAAGTCACTTCTGAACAGAAGTTCTAAGTAAATAGAGAATAAATTCAGGGAAATATGTGGTTTCTGTACTTCCCATTTTTCTCACATAAGAATGGGTTACTGTCCCATACTCCACTCCATGCAGCAGCAGCAGCAGCAGCAGCAGCATCAATCCTGGCCATGCAGGAAGCACCAAGCCAGCCCCATCCGTATCCCACCGCCACATCCACTCAGGCAGGTCTCTTCAGACTGCCTGCATGTAATGCTCAGGTTCAGAACACCCTGCCACCCTCTCAAAGCTGCTTCTCCTCCCCCAACAGGAGGCAAGCTTGCCAGAGCTAGGAACACATTTCCCTAGCAATACTTGAAGCCAGGCTTTTGCATGCACAGTTAGAAACCCAAAGGTCAGAAGGAAGTCAGAACAAAGCACTACAACAGTCCAAGCACTACAACAGTCCGTGCTTCGCAGCTGTTTTTCCCAGCATTTCCTTAAGCATGATCTCCTGCAGGAACACCCAAGGTTCAAAGTTGCCCAGAGTTTCAGGTGGTTTCCTAAATAACAACAGTGCTGTCAGTAGATAGACATCCAGTCAGAGCCAAGGGCAGATACACAGGCGAGGATCCTTGGAGGGCCAGGCTTTCTATGGGTTGCTGAAGGTCACCTGCCCCCTCAGGTGCACAGGGGAGGGCAAAAGAACAGCAGACACACCTATTCATGCAGTCTCCTGAGGGAAGCATCTGCTTAGTCAGCTGGCTAATAAAAACCTCTTCAAAGCAGGATTTACATTGGATTTTTCAAGGCTGGTGAGGGCTATTGCTATACAGGATATTCAATAGTTAAGCATAAATTTTAAATGCATCACCTTCTATTTTCATACCATCTTTCTAAGGAGGCCATTTAAAAACAGAGTTTCTGCAAATGTCTGGCCAGATGAATTCTGAATTACTCATTTTTATCTTCCTTTTTTTTGTAGATGATGAAGGCTTTGTATTTGTGGGGGAAAAAAAAAAAAAGCAGGAAAACCAAGAAGTGATTTACCTAAGACACAAATGCAATTACCACAAAAAAGAATCAAAGCTGAAAGACTCAGGCAATTCCCCCAAATCAGATCCCAGGCATGGCAAGCAATCAGGCCTGACTTTGAGGATGAGTTACAGCTGCATAAGTGAGGTGTGTGAATAAGTAAGTGCTGCGTTGCCACATTTTCTTACGCAAAGAGGTGAACAAACATATTCTCAGTTTTGTTGGGCTGCTTTACACATTAGACAGAATGAACAGGCATTTCCCCCACCTCCCTTTAAAGAAAATACTAAAGAATACTTAATTTTTAGCATTATGAACTGACTCTAAGTGCCCAAAATGAATGAGCAAAAAAGCTCATTTTTTTTAAAGCTAAAAAGTAAACTGAAACAAATAAAAAAATTGATCAGAAAGGGTCAGATTTCTGGTTTTAATTAAAAATACAGCAAAATTTTCCACTTTTGAAGTCATCTAGCTGAGAAAAGTCTTCTAGTTAATAGTTTACATGCTGTGAACACCATAGTCTGGAAAAATCTAAAAGTAGTTGAGAGGAACATCATTATTTAATGATGCCAATGGTGCTATTTAACGATTGCTTACTGACTTAACACATTCTGTAGCAGAGGTTAAATTCTAAGCAGGACTGTGATACTGGAGGTGGGAAAATAGATATTCTATGGCAGATACAGCAAAACAAATGAGCAAATCAACAAATTCTGAATCAATTTAACAAACTTAACACATTAATATTTTTAAAACACAACTTCTGGCTCTTTCCAACAAGTGCCAAATGTGATTCTAAATTCTCAACTTGCAAAATCACAGCCCTCTTGACACTGGCATTTGGAAGTTGCCATGAAGATTAGAGTCATGAGGTGTGGGTCAAACTGTACTTTGAAGCGGTGAGGTCAACTGATAATCGTTAGATGTCTTGCAAAATTGATCAGCAGCAAAACTGTTACTCGTGTAGACATTTGACTTTACTTTGTTTCAAATTGATATAACCCAGTGAAAAAAATGGATGAGAGCTTGTGTCCTTTACCCCTTGTTCTTCTTCTGTTCCACACATAATTGAAGATTCTGCTGAAAGTGCAGGACAGTGAAAAGAAGGACAGAGCACTAAAGTGTAATGTATGAAAAATAATTCCTAAGTGAAAAATAGAGACATTTTTAGATATGAATTGCAATTTCAACCCCGACCCTCACACACTCACTATCTCCTCGTAAAAAAGTTAACAGATCCTTATATTTTATACCTGAAGTGAGTTGTTTCTAATTAAGATAAGCACATCTAACCTTCTGATAGCCTACATTTCATTTTCTCATCTTTGAGGGGACATTTAGCCATTTCCCTTAATACAGGGGCACTGTCATTACATGAAATATCCAATGTATTTGAAAAACTTAAAATACCTTGGCTGAGGGAATCTGTGCACAACTTTCTGCACACACCTAGGCTATTGAAATTCTTGTGCTAAGTAATAGAAAAAGACAAGGAATACTATTACACAGTAAGGAAATGATAAGGACAACCAAAAGACAATCTTGCTGAATAAATGAATCTTGAGGCATGAGAAGGAAAATCTCAAGTATAAAAACAAGGGAAAAATAGAGCAGAAGTACAGGGGACCCTCCAGAAAATAGTATAATGACTCAGAAATATTACTTTGCAGACACAAATAAATTAGTTTCTAAAAGGAGGAAAATAAACACACACACAGGTGTTTGTATTGTACTAATAAGCAATCTCAACTAAGGCTACAAGGCTTGTAGCACCTTTATCCCATAGGATACTGAGCTCCATCTGGATCACAGATCCAAGCAGATTAATTTGGTCAAACCCCAGTTGAGAGTAAAATCAGTTTTCTGTATAGCAGTCCTGTAATCATAACTGGATATTCCTCTGCAATCCCTTGTTATCAGATACCTTTGTATTAGGAGGAAGGTCTGAAGATGAGCTGTTCTTGAAAATTACTGATGGGACAGAGAGAGAACCGGAGGAGTAGTAAGGATGCAGCTGGTCTCTGCAGGTCAGGAAGATGCAAAAGGAGGGCTCTGGGCAGTCAGTTTTGTTTGCTGAGATGGAGCAGCACGGCAGAGGTATCCCCTGCTATGACACTCTCATCAGACTGAAGGTCAGTTGAATGAGGATGGCACAGGGACTAGCAAAAAGAGGCCCAAAAGAGAGGCCATAAGCTCACCCAGCTGCTCTCACCATTATCCAGGGATAGAGAGGACGTGTTGGGGTAATGGGGAGAGCAAAGGCAAAGACAGCAAAAGAGATGTCTACAGAACCGAGCACGAAACTCCAAGAATATTCATGGCTGATAAAAATAACTGATTTCCTTGTTTCCTCTCTGGCTTACATCTGTTTACAGTGTGTTATTGGGGAAGAAAATCACATCATTCCACAATGCAGTTTAGTATACCCATGCTGAGTTTCCATTGTCAATAAAAAACATAGCAATTTAAATATTTCTTGAATATGTACTGAATATACAATGTGACTTTGACATCAAGAAAAGGCTCTGCAGAGTCTCCTAGAAAGAGGAATTATTATGACAGAAAACTTCTGGAGAAATCTGCTATGTTGTCTTATAGTATAATACTAATTTACCTTGTAATGTAGTCTTTAAGTGCCTCACAGCAATCTAATGGAACGACTTGAAATATGAAGTAAAAATGCATCAGCATGTAATGAAAATAACATGTTGTGAAACTATTTGCTAATTATTAATGTTTAGTAATTCTTTGTATTTACACAACGCATTACAAAAAGTAAACACAATCTTTGTCTAGAAAACATGTAATTTAGGGTCCTGCTACATCATTGAATTACTGAATTCTATCCCTGCAATCTTACTGCTAGTGAAGAGTTTGACACAAGCTTATTCTACTGCACCAGAAGTTTTCCAGCCTTTTAGATTATACTTTTCTGGTGGTGTAGTTTGTTGTCCCCTGTGCCTGTTTCAGCTCACGGCATCCATTTTTCCATATACATACATTCTAATTTCTGGTTTACTGAGCGTCCCTGTTCACATTTCAGCACCTCAAACAGGCAGTGATGAGGGCTGGAACAGAAGCCACATTTAATTTTTTTTTCAATACGGCAAAAATTTATTTGTGTACTAGGTTTTCAGTCTCATCCACATATTTTAATGACTCAAGCCACTCTTTTATTATATTTATCTACAGATGGTTGAAGGGCAAAAATCTAGGCATTCAAATTACTTAATTGGTGACATTTGGAGAACTAACTACTGGTAGATTTTTTTAATAGCTCCAAAGTGAACAGATTTTTTTCCCAAACATTTGGGATAATTTTGTAGAAGCACACCAATGATCAAAAAAAGTGGCCGCTGTCTCTCACCAATCAGGTTAGTATTTAAATACACAGACAGGATTATGCATTCATCCTGTGAAGGTATTTTAAATATTCTTTTTGTCCTGGTTTAGGTTTATAAAGAGCACTAAGAAGAGGATATTGCCTTTCTGTAAAGAAGAGAATATTGCCTTTCTGTAAAGAAACAGGTGACTCATAAACTGAATTTTGAGAATAAGGTTGACTGAAATAGGAAAAAAGTTAAAGCCTGAGAAAGAGATGATCCAGTTTGATCTTGTGAAAAAGCTTTAAAAATCAAAGTCTGAGTAACACTGCTTTCATCTTTAGGTGCAAACTCTAAGCTTTTTCTCTGTTTCATTTCTCTTTTCTTTAAAGAAGAAAAGAAACCAAGAAACACTTCAAGCCGGAAATATAATTTACTTTCATTAAAACTAAACTGGCTAATTTTGTAATCACACAACAGGATATTTTTATGACATGTAATGATAAATTCCCCAAGGCCACAGCAAACTTCATATGGATTCATACCAAATCACTCCAAAAGCTTTAATATGCACATGAAAAATTAGAGATTGTGGTTTGCCTTTTTATTTGACATTACTAAGGATCTTTTTAAACAGTTTTCATCAGGTGATCTGTCAGATAACATTAGCAAGACAAGTAGGGAGTGCCCTGAGTTGCATGAATTGAGATCTGACAGCTAACCAGAGCTCAAGGTAATCCCCAGTTTTGTGCAGGAGGCAGAAACTCCAGTTTTGGAGAAAAGTGATTATTCTCTAAATGTCTCTGGATAATTAAAAAAAAACCAAAACAAATAAAAGTATTCTGATTAAATGCCCCTAGATTTGAGATCTTGTTCTCTGTCCCTGCCCAGCTGCCATGGAGGCAAGTGGTGGGACCACAAGCGCCTGGCCAGCTGAACTGGAAAGGAGAGTCTAATGCTGCTTAAACAGTCACTCCCCATTTTCTGGAAGAAAAAACTATGAAACCACACAGAACATCCATTTGCTGGACGAGCTTGTGGCTGCTTCCTGGACTGTACTAATGCTGATGACTAAGGTTAGGTTTTCAAAACCAGAAGGGAATTGTCCAACACTTTCTGTCATTCAATAGATGTTCTAACGACATCAGTGGAAAAGAAATTCTGTCTCTACCTCCTTTTTAAAATCCCACCTGGGAGTGTCTAAGCTGGAAAGGCCTTCACCATGAAACTGGTGGAAAACACTCATTGATTTCAATAAGCATGAAAAGAAGCTCTGAAGACAAAGCTCTGAGCAATGTAATTGCAGTTGATATTAGTAAGTGTGCAGAGTTTGGAGAGATCACAGCCTTCATAATCATTCTGACTTTTGAAGGTGATCCAAGTAATCAAAACTACTAGACTTTTTCCTGTAAGAAGAAATTTTAAATTAAGTGTCAAACTTAGATCATGGGTCAGACTTTAAAAGGCTTTCAAGTTCTCCCATAAACTACCTCATACAGATAATTTAAAATAGTACTATATAGTAAAAACAGTTCTACTTGTCAAATGAAAAAGAAATATATAAAGTCTTAGAGTATGATAATTTTACAAAATCTATAAATATTGGTGGGGATGTGATATTGCAGAATCATATAATTTTCAGTTGCAAGAAGGCAAAAACAGCAGCAGCACTTGTTACTCAAATCTCTTCCTTGGTGATGATTTGAGGACCGATTCAAAATATCTCTCCTGGGTGTGAGGACCTGCAAGTAGCCTGGAGGGTTTGCTCTCCCTGTGCCTTTCTTCTGCCCCTATTATTTTCCTCTGTGCATTTAAAAAAAACAAACAACGTAAGACTTCTTTATCTTGCCCTGTAGTTGTGGGCTTCACTCTTAAATTCTTATCAGTGGAGCAGGATGGCTCTTTTAAGAGTTTGGACATGGTCAGTCATGGGACTGGTCAGCTGTGTTTCAGCTCCTGAGATAAAGAATCAGCTTCAGTGTGGGCTCCAGAGTGTGCAGACAAATCCCAGGAAAGGTTCATGATAAAGAAAAGAACTTCAGTGTGTTTTTGAATTAGAAGCTGCTTGAAGTCTTTTTGCCATACAATGACACCTCAACAGTGTTGAAGTGTTCTTAGGAATCAGAGCAGGAAAAGGGTGTTCCATGTTGAACTTCGAATTTTCTTTTTACATTTTTTACTTTTTTTTTTTTTAAACAAGCTTATCTTGTTAAAATACAAACACCAGCTGTCAGACAGCTCTTGATGAAATTGTCCTCCATGTGACTAGTGCAGTCAAGCAATCCACTAAAAAGGAAGTCTATGGGAGCCTGGGGAAGCTGAGACAGGAACAGATTAATCCATGCAGCGATTAAGCTACAGCAAGAAGGACCCAGATAAAGAAGATAAAAGCCTGACAGAAGAAGTTGAAAAAAACAGAGCCATGAAGGCAAGCTTATGAAGGGAGCTGCAGAGAGCACCTATTCCTCCATGAGACTAATATGGATTCTCAAAGCATAGGTTAACCAGATGATGGGTATCCTAAAGGCTGAAGAAAAAGGCAGTGACAATCACCATCAGTGACTGTGAACCCAGACAAAGCCATCATCAGACTGCATAGCTAAAACACTCCTGTGGGGAACTTGCCATAGAGGGTTGTCCATGGTTACAATATTTTTTCTATTGCACGACAATTTTTTCCACCTCATTCGAAGTAGGAGGCGTGGGTACCACAACCGATCTGTATCACAAACATGGTGGGAACGTTATCCACTTCAATAATAGGACATTTATTATTACCTGAAAATTCCACTCATATGTCACACTCTACCGACGATATCAAAGCATATCATTTACCAAGGATGCTGAGTACCTGGATGAAAGGGAAGAGCAGTCCGACTGCGAAGTTGGAGAGCCAGTTGACTGTCCCAGCTATCATGAATGCAGCTGGCCTCTGTGACTGCTGGAAAAACTCTCCAGTGAGGACAAATGGAATCCCACCTGAAACAGACAAACAAGATAGTGGTTTTAGTAAACTCCCCCTCCCACCAGCAGAGAGAGATGAACAAGCCCCGTGTCACACACCGTGACCAGCACTGCCCTGCAGCTCTGCTCGGGTGTCTGCAGGGCCTCCTGAGACAGTAAATGGGATTTGTCAAAATCCTGCTTGGAGAAGTGACACTTCTCTCCTTCATACCATCACATCTCCTGTTTCACATTCTTTTCAAGGACGGCAAGCAGGTAACAGAGCAGTGAATTCACACAATAGCTTCTAGAGAACCATGTGATGAGTTGTTTATTAAAAATAAGAATGATTGTTTCTGCTAAAATGCTTGAAATTCTGAAAATTCAGAGATACTCCAAAATACTTTTAGACCTTAACAGTTGGAAAGATGGCTCCAAATAGACTAACTCCTATTTTTTAATAATTATTACCCACTTTATTTCAGCAATAAATAAGTAAATAAATAAATAATAAAAAAGACAAAACATTTGCTTCTCTATGAGTATACTTGTCATTAATGCTTATTTAATACATCCCCTTGCTAGATACACTGCTGGCACTTCTGGCAAGGTCTGTTTCTCCCATCAGCCAAGAACTCTGACCTCCATAATAACAAGCTCAGTTGAATACTGCATTTGTCACTTGTGTTTCCTTCCATATAGGCAGTGGACTATTTTATACAGTTCTGGCATTTTGCTGGCTTGACAGTAACCCCAAGGGAGGAGATGTCTAGTAGCTGAAAGTCTCCGTTAATGATCTTTGGCTTCCTTCATTCCCATCGGATATTTCAACAGAAATATTTCTATTTTTAGAGAATAAAACATGGATTTTATTTGCTGATTGGATACATATTTCAGTTAATGTTACACATTAAATACGTATCTACTCACAGAATTATTACACTACAGTTTGAAGAACCGTGAAACTAGTAACATCAGTATTCTGCTGCTACCAATTTCTACCTCTGGGTCCTTGTGTGTGCTGGTATTACCTGTCTCACCATTCAGCTTTGTAGGCAAGACCCATATACATACATACTAGATAAGACTGTGTAAGTCCTTCCTCTGTTTTAAGCATTTTAACAATATTTATATTTATAGACGCATTTACTTTCAAAAACCTCTATAGCAATACTGACTCTCAAAATATATATAGATTAATATGAAAACACCACCAAAGTCTTATCCATCCACTGTTTCTTCTCTTGTACGTCTTTTCTTGATCTATGTGCCAATCTTTTGCACTACCCTTACTCTTGGACACTTGTGAATACATCTCTAGGTGTGTTATAGCGATGCGTCATCATGTAGCCCCTTGTGCTCAACAGCCCTGAGTTTAAACACAGGCACCAGAAGCTGTGCTGTGAGCAGTAGGAACTTGTAAACACGTAACATGACACAGAGATGACATGTGTTGTCAGACATTCTTTCATTCGAGATCCTTCAGATGCAGAGACCATGAATATATGCATAAAAGAAAGGTAACGTGATTCAGCAAGTGACTATTCTCCGTCATGAGTTAATGTGACTTTTTGTGAACATCTCTCAAGTGGTAGCAAAGCCTTCAGCTGAACTTTCTGTGCCAAAGACTGCCTGTATAAATTACACCAAAGAAAGTAGAGAACAAATAAATTTATTTACTTCTGCATTATACATAGAAAACTGAGATATGGAGAGTTTAGGCCATCCAAACCGCATCTTTGTATCTTTCTACAAGATATATGTAGTAGCAGAATTCTGGAACTAAAAGAATAACCTCTCCCAGCAGCAGTTTGAACTTTAGAATAATGTAGAATAGGCAGCTGAATACGCTTAACAAAATTCAAGCAGCATGTGGTCTATCAATCCTTGGTGGCTTCCAATGGCCCTTCTATCATACCCTTGGGATTTAGGTTCAAATTGCAGCAATCACACCTGTTCTGTCAGCACCCGGTTTGGGTCTCAAATGCCACAAGAGGAAGTGTTTTGCCAGGACACTTGCCCCTTGAAGAGAGTAACTGAAGGACTGGAAACACAGAAATCGTGTAAGATGACTTATTTATGATCATTTATTCTGTCATGCCTTTGCTGTAGGACAATCTACAGAGGTGTTGCTGTTCTTGTCAGTATAATAAAATATGCTGTTGGAAACTGCATTTGGAAAAATACATGTTTTAGGAGATGGGAAAAAAGCCACAGGCAAAAAAAAGTACAAAAGGACAGAAGCCTATCAGAGACTATAAATGTTATGGAAATAAAAATGCATGGGCACTATCTTGGAAAAGGTTCCTTGAAATTCCAACTTAATTTCTAAGAATATATTAATTGTCACTACCTGTCAAAAATTCTGTGAAGGAATGGGAAGTGTGGCACAGACAGACCTCCCAGTTTTCTCATAGCCTAGAGATGCATCTCCACAGCATCAAAAAACAGAGAAAGTCAGTTTCTGTAGAGGAATGACATTAAAAAGCCATAGGGAGGAACCAAGGAGCCTGAAAAGTGGTACATGAGTTGTGTGGAAGACAGGTCAGGTCTAGGAAGATGAGAAACTGAAGGAAGCCAGGTCACTGCTGTATATTGCTACATGCCTGGAATGTATATGTGCATATGCTATAGGCACAGACCTGACCTTACGAGGATGAAGAGGAGGGCACGTGAGTGCCTGCCAAGGCCCATACCACTGTGAAGAACACACTCTACAACTGAGTGAAGTGAAAAGAAATTTGGGTGAGCTGAAGGAAAAATGTAAAGCCTTATACTCACAGCCAGTGAAGGCACCTGAGAACTATAGCCGCAGGATTCCATCCTCGATCACTTCAAGGTGTCAGAGGTGTGCTCAAAGTCTCCCTTTCTCCTGGAACTTACTGTCCTTTGAGAGACAAATCTGGGTGCATGGGGTTGAAGGAAGCTGTACTGTGCTTTGACTACACAAGTTGGATCTGGGCTGCAGAAATCACAATATTGTGGCATCTCACCAACCACTTCTCACTGTGTCAGTCTCTTTGCAAGGTACCCTATATAATCACTATACAGATGGGTTTGTACTGGCCTGTATTCAAACACAGATGCTTGAAAACTACTGCCAAAAGCAATCCAACCAAACCACTGTATTTTTGGAACAGTCTTTAAACACTTTGTCAGGAATTTCGCAACTTTAACATGTATTTGAATGCAGGTGAAATAATTCAACAAAAAGTTACCTGATGATCTTTCTTATGGCAGATGAACCTGGCATCGTCTTTCCCCCTGGAAGGCTTTCCAAACAATTTTCAGCGAAACAGCTTTATTTTAGCTCTGATCATAAAACAAAAAAACTATACTAGGATTTCCTGTAGGAGTTTTTCAGCAAGGTAATTTCTGAACATGAATTTAAATAGGTAATGCACTGACCACATAATTATAATGATTAATTTCTAATACTTTGTTCTTTTCAGCATTGCAGTGAATGCAAGGGAAGAAGCTCTTAACATACTGCAGTGTTAGTAAAGAAAAATTATTTTACCTGTTAGCATCCTACATCTACTAGAAACTACAGATGTCTCATTGCAGAACTTGTGTATCAATGAGCTGTCTAATGAAACTGGATTAAGCTGCCATGAAAAAATTAAACATGCATAAATACTTCTGTATCTTTGTATTTTATTCATTTATCACTGTAATTAGTCCAGTTGCACATAGAATCAATGTCATGTGCTGGTAAAAATCCAGACTCTCAACCCAGTACTCTTTTATGCATGAAATGGGAAAGTTAGAACAGAAAAAATACTCTTGGTATCCATGCTATAGATTTTCAAATATATATTTAAATTTGCACAGGTATCATCATGTTTTCTTATGAAAACGTAAGTGCACATATTTACTGTTTTGTTCAGTGAGCAGTTACAAATAAATACTGCTTAGCAGAAGTTACATGAGTTAGTGCAAAAATCTGAATACAGAAAACATGAGAAAGGAAGGAAAATGCTGAACTCCTCATTCTGTTCTGATCTAGTATCTAACTGGGAATTTATGTTATGGCTGTATATATGATTTATGAAACAACACTGTTAAAAGAATAAATTCCTAATACAAATCAGGGAGATTTATTACAGTGGTAAATAATCTCTAAAGGTGATGGAACCTTTGTGCCCTGAGAACCACTAAAGAGAAAGGAACTGTCTCCCTGAGCTAGCAGCTCATCTTTCAATAGCCACCCAAGACAAACCCGTGTGTGTTCAGGCAGTGGCCCTAGAACAGCCAGAGGGTTTCCAGCCTCACCAGAAGGACCACGTGTGGCCACCCAGCCCAGTGACCTCCTGCATGATTCAGCACTCCAAATTCTGCCCACACAGAGGGAGTCTGGGAATTCCGAGAGCATGATTAGGGCAAGAGCTCCCAGTCTTTCCAACTCCATGCTTTGAGAGAAGGAGTTTTCAAAGGGAGGTGTTTTGTGAAAACAGACAAAGACCTTGCAACAATGTTCTGTTTTGGGGGTAAAAAAAAGTCTGTGCAGCTCTAGACATGATCAAGTAAAATGGCTTTTGTCCACAAGGTAAGGCATGATAGGAAGACTGATATATCCTAATAGGGTTGGGAGACAAACTACTGTCTCAATGAAAGGTTTTGCTATTTGCAATTCAGGGGCCCTCTGGAAAACAGCTGTGGGAGAGAAGCAGTGGAAGTGAGGCAAAAATCCTGGAAGATAACTGCTGGAAAAACAACCCAATATTCTTCAGTGAGAGAGCAAAAGGCTGTTAATTTATACTCAGACTTTAGTTGTTAAAAAACCCCAGACAAACAAACAAACAAAAACTCCCCAACCTAACCAATGAAAAAAATCCCCCCAAATTTGCAACGAAACCCATGGGAAAATACATTCCAGGAATACTGCTTGTGAAAGATGCAATGCAACTACTGAGTTTCTTCCATCTCTGTGGGTATACAGATAGAACGAGAATTTTGCAAAATACATAGCTCAATCTTTATAGAGGTGTTCTGTCACCTGTTAGATTATTTTAACTTGTACTTTGTATTTGATTGAATAATACCCCACCAAATCATGACATTACAGTCAGATATGACAGCTGTATTCCCAGCTAATCCTGCTGAGAGAACTGGGAACAGAAGGTGTGACAGGGGTGTACTGAGTCACAGCTTCATGCTATAGACTCTCCTGTCTCCAGCTCTTCTCCACAGGATAATGAAGTAAAACAGGCATTTTGATTGTAGAAAATGGTATAGTTCATTAACCACATTAATTTGTACCATTGGAATCCTTTCTGCCTTAGATTAAAGGCTGCTTGAGTAAAAAACATTTAAAGCTGTCAGTCTGTGGCAAACCAAAACTGCAAACCATAAGACCAAATTAAAACCCAAAAATAATACAAAACCTCGCAAATTCCAATATTGTAATAATTAATATCTATAATTACTAAAGGACTAGTTTATAATGCAATATTCTGTGAAAGACTTTTTGCATTGATTAATTGGCCTGTGGTTTAGCATCTATATAAAACCTGTTATTCTAACAGCATATAGAAAGCTGTTAGAATAAGCAATGGTGCAGAACAGAAAAAAATTATACACTCTGTTGTAACATCCATAGTTAAAATGTTATTTCTTGATTCTCAGGTAATTTACACTAAAATGCTGGACATACAACAACAAGACTAATACATAAAATGTAATAAATCACACAACATTCTTTGTAAGTCCACTTAGATAACTAGTTCTACAGCAGATATTCCATGCAAAAAAGGCACAAGAATACCCTTATCCGAACCATCTGATAATTTCCTTTTCAGTGAAATTCTCCCCCTCTTGAATATTAATTAGTGCACTTTCCTATAATTTTTACTTCCATAAGTCAGTGCACTCAAGCAGAATTTTATGAGCCGTCCGTTACTGACTGAATCGTTTTTCTCCAAAAATTTGTTCAATGACGGCAAAATATTTACCGTGTAACAGATGAACCCAAATAATTTCAGTACTTTTAAGATATTCTTCTTTAGATGAGTTATAACAACTCCCTTTTAAATACAGCTGTTTGCTAACAGCCTGAGAAATATATTTAATTTTTATTTTATTTTGATTTATTAATTTAATTTAATATTTTATTTTTTGGCTTCTTTTTTATTTTGAGAGAAACCAGCAGTATGTAGGCCATTCTGCCAAATTCTGAACGAAATTAATACATTTTGTTTGGTGTTTTGGTAACACTTTCAATCTATTGGGATATTTCGTGAGTTTTTGGGGTTTTTTGTTGTTATTACTGCTGTTTGGTTTTTTTGGTGTTGGCGTTTGTTTGTAAAAATTGAACATCAACCTTAAATTTCTACTGTAGTACTTGGCAACATTTCTTTTTGCCTCACAATTACAATTCTGCACAGCTACCAAAGAACATAATACAATTAAAAAATGCACTCAAGTTATAACTACATGTAAATAGTCTTTTAAACATTTCTGATATATTTTCAGACTCACTTTATAACATCACAATCCTAACTTTAGCCTGACATTCTGTTCTATTTGAACATGAAGAAAAATTTTTTTTACTGAGCTATGAGTCTTTATGATAGAATTTAATTTATAATTATTCTCAGTAACAGGGATGATTAGGCACTTTTGTTCATATTATATTATTAAAACCAGTTATCTCAATGACGAGGACAATGATGAGAGAGTTTTTACTTTAATAAAAGCACAGAAGTGTCCCTTACATTTTCTTCCACTACACAGATGGCAGTAGTGTGGAAATACCTGAATTAAAGACCCACAACTGTGTTCAATCCTAAGTAAGAGAAATATTCATTCAGTCACATCACGAGACTGAAAACACTGTACTGAGACTGAAAACAAGATAAAACCCCAACCCCTATCTATTCTAGGCTTATTACTTCTACAATAATCTTCTGAAAGAAATATGAAGCCATCAGACATGATTTCCCTGTCAGGCATTCAGGTTGACAGACCATCAGCACAAAATGCTGCTGGTTGTGAACCTGTGCAAGCTAAAACAGTCTTGAAAACTCAGTACGGCATTTCAGGCTTTCCTCACAAAATATTTTAACAAACAAATTGATCCTGCTAGCAGTGCACAATTATGTCACTGTATAGCTGCAATCATCCTGAAGGACCCCAAAAGTGAAAATAGTGGACCAAATTTTCAGAGAAGCTGGGACAGAAGCGTTCTCCCTGTCCTATTCTTGTTTAAGATGGGTAACAGACCATGTCTTTACTGTTTATGATTTCTGGAAGCTGTTGAAATTTTGAGGACACATGCCCTCAAATGCCAGTTATTAAAGAAACTGGCTGCTGCTACAGGACGATAGGCAGTGTATGAAGAGCAGTAGATGTAGAACTAATGAATGTAGGACAATAAAAAATTTTTATTTTCCTTACTGTGGCCAATAACTAAAAGAAATACAGCAAGTAGCAGTATCTGTTTGCTAACAAACAGAAAGGAAAAGGAAGAGAGAGTCAGAAGATGCACTTTGACTAGAAGTATCAGCTGAAGACAGTAACATTCTCGCTGTGATGAATGATATAAGCCTTGTTTTGCAAGGTTTTACCTATCCGCAACAGCCTTCTTTCTGATGAAACTCAGAAAGAAGTCACCAAAGCCATAACTCAGTATTCCCAAAAAAGTGAAGTTTGTGGAGTAGGACAGATAACATCTGGGGATTCAAAGGAAACAACTGCTTTGACAGTTTGCTTGGTCAAACTGGCACCATCTGGCTACCCTTGTTCATGCAGTTCTCCTTTTGACCTATCTTTTTCCTCTGAAAGTCTGTTACTGGTGTTTATTTATCTTTCTACACAGTATGGTGGCTACCAAGAAACACTGTCTGGACCCTAGAGCAACGTTCATTGCAACATAAAACTAATAAACTTGCATTTAGATCTTAGCCATGGGGCTTAATCAGAAACAGGTGAGATGAACAGAAAATATTTCTTTGCTGTGCATAGTGCCTGGGCATAAGGAAAATAAAATATTTTTATTGCCTTACATTCATTAATTCTACATCTACTCTTCTATATATTTCTTAGTTTGCACTTTTGCAGGTATAAATATTTTATACTAATTTACAGAAGAAACGGTATATTTTTTTACTAGGTTTTCCATATCCAATCCTTATTAATCTGAATAATGTACTTAGGTCATTTACACAGCTTTTGAATAAATAATTTTTTTCATGGTTACATGAAGCTCTAAAACACATGGTTGCATTTTTCCAACAGTAAATTTCTTCAGGGTTGGAGTTGTGAGCCATCAGCAAGTAATTAGTGATCATTCAGGAAAAGCTGCTAGTTCAGGTAGGAGGAGTGCTGTCAAGTGTCAAAGCATTCACATTTTGAAAGCTTCAATTAAGCTAATTTGTAAAATCTATTGTTAGCAGGATAAAGTTCATAAGTTTTCCTGCTGCTAAGAACTCCAGGTGTCACCTCCAGCAATTCCTTTATTCAACAGATACAATTACCTTTCAAATAGTAGGGGTTCATTTTTCTTTAGAACTGCCACTAATTATAAAGAATTGAAATCACTTTTGCTACAGAACTGTTAAAAGCTACACATTTTCTCTGTGCTGTTCTTTAAGAGAGAAGAATTCAAACAAAACGTAAAACAGGTATTAATCCCAAAATACATGTTGAATGACATTGTATTTAATATATTCAAGGGGCATGCTATCCTCCCCCCCCCAAAAAATTCAATGAATATTGAAAGCAATTCTTGTTTTATTACTTAACAACCCAAAACCTCAGTTTGTTCACTCAAAGGTAATCAAAAGAGAAATTCTCAACTACTTGACTCAGTAGAAGTAGTTGAAAAAACTCCTGCCCCCAGGTGTAGGCAGGAGCTTTTTCCATTGCTAGAGAAAACCAGAAAAAGAAAGGTAAATCAGATCTCCCGTGGCTGTGCCTCACAGCCCACACAGATTAAAACAATGGCATTGACACGGCAGGCCAGGATGGCTGGCGGGTGGGAGGACCAAACACCAATCCTAAGGATCGCTGCTTTGTGTGGATGGCAGCCCACAGCAACAGCGTCACAGCGGGGAAGGGGATGGGGATCTCAGCACATCCTCAGCTGACACTGGTGTGTACTGTCTCCAGGTTATTAAAAGTTTCTGAACTGAATTGTAGCTCACATTTTGAGTATTTAACTGATATTAGTACAGCATGTTTTAAATCTGCTCTTGTGCCCACAAAAGCCTTTAAACTACCAAGAAACCAAGCCTTTTCTTAAATACCTGGGAAAACTAAAGGTTATTTCTGCACAAATACTCTCCATATCCAATGCAGGAACTACTTGGCACTATCAAAGAATGCTTATCTGCTGGAAAGACTGTAAAGGCTTCTAGTTTAGAGAATAAAAACAAATTGCAAATTAACCTAATCTTCTGAATCTGCTACTTTTTAACTAAATATAGCTCAAACAAACTCAAACTCCTTCTCAAAGTGGACTGGCACAATGCCTCTGTGGGAGGCCATGAGTGTTAAGAAATTTTTACATCCCACTCTAAGTGGAGAAGCTAAAACATCACACAAAGCTTCTATAAATGACTATTTCAGGCAATAATACTGATGCTGCCTTTCACTGCAGTACTTTTATGTCTACATGTGTGCTATCACACCTTTGGCTGTGTTTCACATTCAAGAGCTGATTTTTATTTTCTTCACTCATGGCATTTCAGACTGAACAAACCTCATGACTTTCAAAGTGACCCTTTTATGACAACAGCTCTGCTGTCAATGCAGCTGCACACTGGCATTCAGAGTAAGAGCATGGACTGATTTAAACTTTAAATACCAAAATATCTTTGATACACCTCAGGGCACAGCAATGATTTCCTCCTAGTTTTCTTTTGTTTACTTTATAATGTCAATTTAACACACTGAATATACCATTATCATGTTTCCATTGTATTCAGCTGGGGAAGACTTCGCTCACATTCCATAAACCATGGCAAATATTATAAAACTCCATTATAAGAGAAAACCCTCAAAAAGGAGACAAATGTAAGGGAAACATTTTTCTGGAATGGTCTGGTTTGTTAATCTTTCTCAGCTGTGTCTGAAAATGCAATTGCTATAGTAAGTAACAATCAAAAAACGAAGATTTTGCTACCATAAAATTACTATATTTTTCAAATTCATCTGAGCATGAATCTTACTGATTTCCCTTTCCTGTGATCAGAATGTGACTGGAAACATACCACTGATCTGATTTTGTCAACCTTATGCATACTAAATAGGAACCTATTTTGAAAGTAGGAATTAAAGTAAAATCTCAGACTCGTTCTTTGATCACACTAAATTTAGCCTTATCCAAGCTCCACTGAACTCAGCAGGGAATGCTACTCGTCCACAGAGTAGGGAATGCAGTAGGGAATGCTACTCATCTACAGAAATACATACAGGACTAAAGACCAGAATAACTACTTCGAAGATGCTATGTGGCATAAGACAGTAAAGTCAGAATGTCTGAAGCCACAGTCTGAGACTTAACCAGAGACTCCTGCTTTGCTCTCACTCTAGTGCCACTGATTGAAAAATAGTAGCTTTTGATAGAAATGAAGTCGGGGGTTGCATGTTTTATGCAATGACCGACTAGAAAATACCTCTGACCACATGTACATTTTTGCAGACACTGTGGGCTTTTAGACAAATGGAAACAAGGGAAGACTTTATACAGAGAATCAAGCATCTCACTTAGAGATAAATGAGGAACACAAGACTTGAAGATAAAGGAACCCAGGATCATATTAGGTCATCATTAGACCTAGTTGGATAGATGGGCAGAGTCCAATAAAAAGAAGTTTAACAAGTCCAAGTGCCGAGTCCTGCAGTTTGGCCACAACAACCCCTTGCAGTGCTACAGGCTGAGGACAGAGTGGCTGAACAGTGGCCGGGCAAAAAGGGACTTGGGGGTACTGGTTGACAGCCAACTGAACATGAGCCAGCAGTGTGTCCAGATGGCCAAGAAGGCCGATGGCATCCTGGCCTGTATAAGGAATAGTGTGGCCAGCAGGACCAGGGAAGTCATTCTTCCCCCGTACTTGGCACTGGTGAGGCCGCATCTGGAGTACTGTGTCCAGTTCTGGGCTCCTCAGTTTAGGAAAGATGTTGAGATCCTCGAACGTGTCCAGAGGAGGGTGACAAGGCTGGTGAAGGGCTTGGAACACAAGCCGTATGAGGAATGACTGAGGGAGCTGGGGTTGTTTAGCCTGGAGAAAAGAAGACTCAGAGGTGACCTTATCACTCTCTACAACTACCTGAAGGGTGGTTGTAGTCAGGTGGGGGTTGGTCTCTTTTTCCAGGCAACAACTGACAGAACAAGAGGACACAGTCTCAAGCTGCGCCAAGTGAAATTTAGGTTGGATGTTAGGAAAAAGTTTTTTACTGAAAGAGTGATAAAGTTCTGGAATTGTCTGCCTGGGGAGGTGGTGGGGTCACCATCCCTGGATGTGTTTAAAGAAAGATTGGATGTGGCACTTAGTGCCATGGTTTAGTTGAGGTGGTGTTAAGGCATGGGTTGGACTCGGTGATCTTGAAGGTCTCTTCCAACGTAGTGATTCTGTGATTCTGTGATTCTCTGTGATCTGGTTCAAATGCAATACTCAGCTGTTTCAGGCAGTATTTAATTTTTAAAATATGTTTGTTTCATTTCTCTGTTTGCTGCTTCTATTGAGAAGCTGATGCAGAACTCAGCTCCTTAAGCAGCTAGGAGTTTTTTCCCGTTTTGTATTCTAAATTTATTCATGGCTAGCTAACACCTAAGTTTGGTTCTTTGTTCCTATTTTCTGCAGCAACACTTGTCTTCAGATTATTCTCCCTTCTCAATGTTATTTTCCCTTTCGCTCATGTTCTTAGAAACAGAAATCCTATTCTGAGCCTTTTCTGTTAGACACTATGAAGTTATTCTGTATCTTTTCGTAAACAATTCTATTTTCCTCACCTTCCCTGTAGCCCTTCTTTGCAGCCCTTCCGTGCTAACTGCTGCATGAGCAGTTTTGTGCTCCAACATTCAGCTCTAAGTCATCTCAAAAATGATGACATGACACATGACAACACAATGAGCATTTTTCACATTACAATACAGAGAGACAAAGCATGACAATATGATGTATTAGGTCTTTAAGAAATCGTGTAAAAGAATGTGCATACAGAATGTTAATGTAAAACAATCTTTCAAATTATTTAGATAAAATAGAATTGGCAATGAGGAAGTCTTCCATGTTATACTTAGAGATACTATTGTTACATTCTCCCTTAGCTAACTGACATTTTCAGACATCCTTAAATCCTCACCCTGTTCTGAGTTTCTAAGCCTCTTTTTCTCTCCAGCTCACGCAGGCATATATGTCCCATTATTAGAAATGGTTAAAATGTGAAAGATTAAGTCAGATTTCAACAAAATCACTAATCTCAAACTTGAAGTGTGTGTTAGTTTTGCAGGACCTGGTTTTTGATAGTGGGGGGACCACAGAGGTGGCTTCTGTGAGAAGCTGGTGGAAGCTTCCACCATGTCCAGCAGAGCCAATCTCTGATGGCTCTGATGATGGACGTGCTGCTGGCCAAGGCTGGGCCAATTAGAGATGGTGGTAACGCCTCTGTGATAACAGATTTAAGAAGAAATCATAACAAAGTTGTGGCACAGTTGTAATTTTCCAGCCTGAGTAGGAGTGAGAACATGTGAGAAGAACAACAATGGAGGCACCAAGGTCAGTGCAGAAGGAAGGGGAGGAGGTGCTCCAGGCACCGGAGCCGAGATGTCCCTACAGCCCGTGGTGAGGGCCATGGTGGGGCAGCTGTGCCCCTGCAGCCCATGGGGGTCCACGGGGGATGCAGAGATCCACTCGCAGCCCGTGGGGGAGGTGCCTATGCCGGAGCGAGTGGATACCAGGACACTGTGATCCAGAGGAAGTCCCATGGAGAGAGAGGCATTGCTTCCAGGCTGGAGCAGCCATCCTTGGAGGACTGCACCCCGTGGCAGAGTGACCCACGCCGCAGCAGTTTTGAGAGGACTGTCTGCCCGGGGCATGGACTCGCACTGCAGCAGTTTTGGGAGTGCTGCTGCTCGTGAGCGTGGACCCATGCTGGAGAAGTTCATGGAGAACTGTCTCCCGTGGGAGGGACCCCATGGTGCTGCAGGGAAATGACTCCTCTCCCTGAGCAGCGGAAAGAAGATCTTGGGTGATGAACTGACCAAAACCCCCAGCCCATCTCCCTGCACCGTTGGTGGGAAGGAGGGAGGGGTTGGGGGGACACAATGGTGTTTTTAGCGGCTTATTTACTTCTCACTCTCCTGCTCTGATCTTGTTAGTAATAAATTCACTTTATATCATTAAGTTGAGCCTGTTTTGCCCTTGATGGTAATTGATGAGCGTTTTCTCCCGGTCCTTATCTCAACTCATTAACTCTTAATTAAATTATCTCTCCTCTGTCCAGCTGCGGAGCAGGGGAGGGTGAGTGAGTGCCTTTTCGTGGGTGTCAGGCGTCTGGCCAGTGCCAAACCATGACAAAGTGCCACCAAAATAAGACAAATTTCCAGCACAAAGATGGCTTGAGTTGTCATGATCAGGCAATGATATATAAAATCAACTTCTCACATTTCTGGAACTTCCACGAGTATTACTGCTTGTTGTAATAAAAGGTAATTTTTCTTTTCTTTACAAAGGACTCCAAGGAACCCTTGGGGAATGTTCAATAGAAGAAAGAACATTACCACACACCTTCCTGTGCACACATGTGGCTGATCTCCCTCCCAGATACAGTGATCAAAGGGTAGGCAACACACTTGTGCTACACAAACACTTTTTATACATCTTACTGCCAAAATAGGGTCTGGAGTTATTTCTACTTATTCACAGTGGTAAAATAAGTCCAGTGCTCCAGAGTGCCATGTGTCCAGAGCCAGCAAATTTGCAAATATTTGAAAGCAACAATACTTGTTCAATTTTTCAAAGAAGGTGATAAAAGAAGATTGCTTCAAAGCCAGGTATTTTATCAAAACAATCCACCTCCTTCCATCCTTCCATTTAGTTAAAGGCAGGCACCATACCAAACCTCCCCCACCATGGTTTCCTGTCCCTTCTCTGCAGCAGTGCCTTTTCCACTTATCAAAACTGAATAGAAAGATGCTACACTTAAACAGAATGTGCTTCTAAGGAAGAAACATCATTAATTCACTTCCTACAAAGATAAGGCATGGAAATGCTTTATGCCAAGTTTCCAGTTCTCAAGGTCTTGACTGTGCTTTTGTTATGCTTATTTTCCCTGGGAAGGTTATCTGGAAGCCCATGCCAGCATTGCTGTAATCCCCAGTTATTCAGTTGATCAGTTTTTTTCTCCACGTGTTCCACTATCTGACACATCTTGACACACGGCAAAAGAGCCATTCTCTGGTTCAGAGAATGAACATTTACTTGTTTTATACAAATTCAAAAAACTTCAAAAACAAAGACTGCAAGCCCCTCACCCCAAAATGCATGACGGTCTCACTGACAAGTGGAGTCAACATCCCTGCAGGCAAATCAGGAAATTGAATTGCACACATTCTGGGTAATTTTTTAAGTTTTTGTTTGTTTGTTTGTTTACTTCTAAAACTATTTGGCTGGTAGGTAAAAGGGGCCAATCTGCAGCAGCTTTTGTAAAACTAAAATGCACATTTTTCAATTCTCCCAGAAAAATAAAAAATCACTTGTTGGCCCAGCAACTGTTGTAAAGGCAAAGGGGGTGAAGGGGAATTCGAGAAAAAAGCTAAAAATAAGCAGGACCTTCTCTTTTTACTGCTTAAGTCAGATTTTAGAGTAGCTTTCCAGAAGGAGATTTATTCTGCAGGCACAGTTTAACATTGCACTGTTCAGTGTCCACGAAGCGGCAGCCACACAGGTTTAACTGCGAAAGTGGGAATAAATTTTAGCTTTTCCTTTTTTCTTAAATATTGTCTAAGACAAAGTTAAAGGAGGAAAACATTTCACATGTACCTAAGCCTGTCTATCACTTTTCAAATTTCCAAGAAGCTGCATTGTATTTACCCACTCAGTTAAGGCATTACAAATCAATGCATTTGCTCATGATGCCTTACCTGAACAGTACAAATGCTCTCTGGAGATATTGAAAATATTCTTTTACTTTTTTTTCTTTGATTTGTTTTCTCAGTTGATTTTTGGCTTTTTGTCTCCTTAGCAATCAGAACCAATCCCCTCAGTATTTTCTATTTACTCTTTGCTGGATGACAATTCTTCATTTGAAATGTATCCTATATTTATTCCAGGTGAACCAAATATCTTCACTTGTGTATAATTAACCAAGTAGGCACACTGAAGCAACTGTCTGGACCAGCATGGCTCTACAGAACAATAAGTGAGTTTTGAAGGGTAATTTTCTTTCAGATCACAGATTGACTGTATTGAGCATAAGGGCCCTTTAATTTTTAGAAAGTGAAAGCTTTCTGCTGTTTGTCTTTTGATAAAAGTGATGAAGTACCAAACCGCACACATGCCTGAACATACCTGTTGCTAGCTCTACTGTTTCAGTCCTCAAAAATAACTGCAAGCTGAAAAGCCAAGTTCAGAAGAATGAAACAAATGAACCCCCTCCACAGTTTATAGTAACAGCTGATCCTCACTGTAAAGGAGCAGATGGGACTCATGCATATGCTATCAGAAAGTGGTTCACACAACATCTAAGCTATCAAGAAGGTATTAGATGCTCTAACAAGAGAAAAAATACTGTACTTTTAAAGGCAATTTTATGCTCTAGAAAGTTAAAGCAGTATTTTTATAAACTCAATTCCTCATGTTATTTACTATCTTCAGATGGGATAATTTTTCCAAGTACCAATAGCTCAGTGAACATAAACTAAATTTACCCTAGCCTAATATCTGTTCCTGTGGAGTCATTACAAACCATGTGTTTTTACTCTGAAGAATGCTGAAATGCTTTAAGTAACTATGGGAGGAATTAAGATACTGAGCATGTTACACCATGACAATAGTACCTTTTTGACCAAAACAAAAAATGGCAAAACTTCTACAAAAGGCTAAAAATATAAAGAATATGCAGCTTTTTAATAAAGAATATGCATTAATTTTCTTGGGAAAAAACCCTTTTACTGACTGGAAAGGTGGGAAAGTTGTTCCTGAACTTCAGTCTTGTCTCATTAAACTACCAGAGTGCTACAAAATAATACTAGATATTGAAGTGTAAAATTTTCCTCCTAAAGGGGTGTCATAAAATATCACTGAGAAGGTGACAATAAGAAATACCTTTTCATTTCAGAAAAATCTGGGGTGATAAGGTAAAAGTCTTCAAGATCATAAGAAAGTTGAAAAGGGAGAAAGAGGATCAGCTTCTCTGTTTCTGCAAGACCTAGAGGGCGTCACGCAAAGAATAACAAAGGATGCGTGCATGAGAGGTGGTGGACATGTAGTTTTCTTTGCCAAAGAATGCTAAAATTTTGCAGTTTCAGACAGAGAACTTAAAAATCCATGGAAGGCTATGAAAATGTTAGAAACTGTGCCTCAGAAAGACCTAAGTTGAAAAAATGTGCACTAGTTCTGGAAAAGTGTCTCACCTACTTTCCCTGTTTGTATTTTGCTCTAGACACTTTCCTATAGCCACTGCACTGATGAAAAACTGAAGTACAAAATACTCAGTTTTCATCTTTGTGTAATAATTAAGGACTCAATATCCTCAGTAGCCTTCTTGACTGCCTATAAGCAAAGAGCTTTTCCTTATAGTGTCTCTGCATCTTTCTTGTTTCAACACATGCATTCTGTCTCTCAAGCATCTCACCATGCAGCAACAGGAGACTGGCTCTGGCGTTGCAACACCTTTCTCACGGGGAGTGACACTGCTCTTAGGTCTCCAAAGCTGTCTCTTTTCAGGCTGAATTAGTCCAGTTAACCCAGTCCTTTCTCTCAGGGCTCCTGGCACTGATTTGGTCACTCTCCAATGGACTTGCCACAGGCTATTTATGTCTTTCCTCTACTGGGTAGGGGAACAAAACCTGACACAGTAATTGCACTGAATTATTGAAGTTGTGCCTTATGATACAAAAACCAGTGGATACAGTGTGGATGTCTCACTTTTTGGTAGTATTTTTTTTTATTTAGGATATGGTCTCTTCTCATTCGACCATCTTAAAACATCGCTAATAATGGAAGTTGCCCAGCTAAAAGGCAGTAAAGTATTTCAGATCTCCTAAGCCCCTCTAAAGAGAACAGGAAAGTTTCACTGAAGATAAATCTGCCCCCATTAAATTCAGCTAAAATATTGCTATTGATTTGCAGAGATATCAGAATAAGATTCTTCACAGCTTCTTCTCAACAGCTGATGAGTTAATTACCAAGGTTTTCATTAAACGCAATTCAATGTTAAGTGCTACTGAGATGCTCCCACTATTGCCAGATATGACAAATGTTTGAACACACACAGGAAAGCTGGAGAAGGTAGCTACTGGTACGCTATTAATGTTCTTTTGCTTTAACAGCACTGAACACACTTAAAAACACAACAGAAGATTTAATTTTAAAGAATTACTATAGAAAGCCAGTAAGTCATATCTAACAAAAGCTGTTTGTCCTGCATGTATCTGCAGACACTTTGCTCCAAAGAGATTCCAAAGTACAACACAAGTCCTGAATATCATCAGTAAAGGGAAAAAAGCTAAATGAGGACAATCGGAATCCATTCTGAAGAATGGTGAGGTGGAAGAAAAAAGTAGTTAATCTTCATATGCTGAAACTATAACATGTAAGAACATATTGGTCTGCAAGTTCTAAATATAGGTGGAACATATCTCTAATAGGGAAAAAACTGGAGTTTTTTCAACAGAGATTTAAAAAATCCCCAAAGGTAGATGTTGCAAGTACCTGCACTTAAACTGTCTGAGCCACTTAAAACATTAGAAGGGAACTTCTCAAGATGCTTCAAGTCAACATTTGACATTTCTATGGTATTCAAAATTCAAGAACAGTTTTATTTCACAGAATTTTTAAAAAAACCCCCCAATCTCAGACTAAGAAACATATATCAGCAGTACAGTGGACTTAGGTTGAACCGGACATTTGTCCTTACAGAAGGACAAAGGGATTGCAATATTTTTTAAAGTATTTTAACAGTATTTTGCACAGAAATTAGTGACAAACTCTTTTCCCAGAAACAAGGGGAAAACGAATATCTTGGTCTTCTCCCCATTTTTCTCTAAAGCAACATATTTTTTCCTCAGCTTTTCAAAAGAGGATTCACAGAATTACAGCAATGTTTCACTAGAGTCACATCAAACATCAGCAACTCTTTATTTCCCCAGATAAGCCACAATAAATCAATTAGACCACTTCAGTGGTGAAGATGTATAAACAGTTGATTAATGTTTAATGTCAAACTCCTTAAAAAGAAGAAATAAATAGTGCATGAAAAAAACTCCAAGAACTCAAGGGAACAGAAATCTTACTTCCCGGTTTATAGTTGAAGTGAAGCTCCATACAAGTGATTTTTTAGCATAATGCCAGTGTGAAAATACCTGTCCTTTGATGCACCAAGAAACATGAAAAAATATAAACGGACATACCTGGTCCAATGCAGAACGATGCAATGATTGCAAGGATGCAAAATATACTGAGGTAAGGAAGCCAATGCACAGTGTCCTGGGTAGATAAAAGACATTCATATTAAGCATGTTGTATGTATCATGAATATTTTTTAAAAATCACAGGTAATAGATAGTTTTTTCCATGATTCTTTATCTATGTAAGAATTTAGTCTGGGGTTATTTTAGAAAATCACAGTATTTCTGTAGAACTTTATTTGATGATTTGCATTAAAGGTTTTGGTCTCTGTGGAATCCCTGTAGAGAAACACTAGACAAACTCACCCACTAGAGTCAGAACTCTAAATACTCACAACTTCTTGTGCTAAAGTTCAAGCCAACCTTGAAAAGAGCTTTTCTTTCCATTGAAAAGATTCAGTGCCTCCATCCTCCTTAGGTATTTCAGTCGTGTTTAAAAAGGCTTGGCTGAGGACTAGACATGACAGGCTGCCATTTGGTAGGCAAGCCAAATGTGAACCTTGGTAAAGCATGGGAGAACCACAGTCCTGGGGTTTTCAGCCATAATCTACTTTTGCTGACAAGGAAGGCCATGTATTTGTGTAATCTTTCTTCTACTTCTAAGTAGATTGAAATATGATGAGCAATTTCTATGGAGTTTGCAGGACACTTTCTTGATCATGTATGTGAGTGCTTGATTCTAATACCAATAGCTGGGAAAAAACCATGGATGTCCATTCCTTTCTCTCTCCAACAGGTGGGGTTTTTCCCTCAGCAAAGTGCAAATGATATTTTTATTAGAATTTTACTATTTCTGAAAAGTTGATTAAGATACATGTAATTGTACTATCATCACCCTGAGTGGCACTTTGAAACTATTCTTGCTAAAATAAGTAGTTATGTTTTTCAGTGTTAAGTAAAGACCCCCACTTTCTGATGCTTTTTCTCCTCCAGCCTGGGTTATTCCTTTAATTATGTGGAAAGCTTGGACTCCCAGGCATTAACATTAACCAAAAGACTTGTAGATTTATCAAAATTACAGAATCTGGACTTCTTTCTGGAAGCAAATCCAAGGCTTCTGAGAAAGAGAAGGTGCAAACACGGAGTAGATATAAATTCCTCTGAGATCAAGCCTATTTGTACTCTGGTCATTTTTCCAAAGCAATTCTCGAATACTAAACAGATTGAGACACTTCTGAAAGAAAAACTGAAAGGCATTCAGACTTCAGAGATTTAAAATAGCTGAAGGTCCTCACACATCAAACTTAGCTTTAAAAGATCTGGAAGGGAATTTTTCACTCTGCATACAAAATATGCAATAACATCTCTCGTGGAGGAGAGCTGCCTTACAGCTGTTCTGACAAGTGTGTGAAGTAAAGCTTTATTTTGTTGTACACACAGGTAAGTCAAATAAAACTGCAATAGGTATGCCATAGACCTGCCAGTTCAACTGACTGACTGACTCTCTTCAAACAAGAAATGAGATTTGGAAGTCAGATTAATGGCACCACACAGGAACCAAAACCAGCAGGAAAACAATTTGATGAAAAACCACCCAAACCCATGCCATTTCAAATGCCAGTTTTACTTCTCAAAAGTCCTCAGGAACATAAACAAACTGGATCGTTATGTAAATGGAAGGCAAACAAGGAAAAATTACTCAGGGCCAGAGTTTAAACTGGTTTAATAATCCTCCTCTGATCATTTGAAACAGCTGGGGAATTGAGTGCAAATAACATCTGAGAACTTAGAATCATATAATCACAGAAACATCTAAGTTGGAAGGGACCTTTAAAGCTCATCTAGTTCTAATCCCCCTGTAATGAGCAGGGACACCTTCAACTAGATCAGACTGTTCAGGGCCTTGTCCAACCTAACCTTGGATGTTTCCAGAGATGGGGCATCAACCACCTCTCTAGACAATCTGCTCCAATATTTCACCACCCTCATTGTAAATCACTTTTTCCTTTAATCTAAATTGGCCCTGCTTTAGTTTAAAATCATTACCCCTTGTTCTATCACAACAGGTCCTGCTAAAAAGTCTATTCCTATCTTTCTTTTAAGTGCAAATGTTCTGCAAAGGCTAAGTCTTTACATTGCCTATACAAATACCAGAAAAGTAACCTGAGAGAAACAGCAAACATGGAAATTTTTCACTACTGGGGAAAAAAAATTCCAAACCTAAAATAGGGATGACATATAAAGCATGAAAGAAATCTCAGAGAGAGTGAATTACAAAGATAAACCCAGGGAATATGGGTAAACTATTTACCCTTCTAGGGGTAAAATTGTCTTCATAATAGTTAATGATATGCATAAATCTTTGAGTTGAGGAGATTGGAGAAGAAAAAGCCCCTATGGCTTTTTAATGCAAAAGCTGCTATGACTAACCACAGCACCTTGAAGCCAACAGATTCATAAATTAGCGTAAGAGACCTTTCAATCCTTATGCTAAACTGATTGAAAAGATTGGCTGATGTAGGAATGTTGAGGCAAACCAGTGCTGAGCATGTTTAAAATAGGCAAAAGAGAGAATAAAAATATATAGTGACCAGTGTTACCTGTAGAGTCAGGGAGACAGTGAGTACTGAGAAGAAGACAGTCATCAACCCAAAACCTCCAAGGAGAAGAGGCCTGCGTCCAACTCGCTCGATAACTAAGCCCTGGAAAACAAAAAGTGCCATTTGACTATCTTGATAAAGCACTGAAGAACTTGGACCATGAAATAAATTCTCCCAGTAAATACAAAGATCAAAGCTAAAGTCATAAGAGTTGATTGTACACGGTACACAATCTATGACATGTTCATAATTGTGCTCACAATTATGTTTATGCAATTTAACCTCTTTGAAAAAACAAGTCAGCATGGCATCCTTATTCGAGCCCACTGAAAAAACAAGGAAATCATCAAAATACTTGGTATTTCTTTTATATCTGGATTTCCTACTAATGAATAAAAATAACCATACAGATAGGAAAAATGTGCAATGGGTAAGTTTAAGTCCAATACCATTAGGATAGCAGATTTCAAAGTTATTGTTACATTTAACGTTTTATGCAACAATTTAATAATAAAACAAGCTATGTAAATTAGCTATATAACAATAATTAATATTCTGATAACTAAGTGAAGTTAGATTTTTTTCAGGGCATAAATAATTGTACATTGATTGAATGGTTACAAATACACACTAAATTTTTATAACAGTGTTCTTACAATACATAATTTTTAAATGTCAATATGTTGAAGCAAATTATAATATCTTGCTTTTGCATTTTAACTGTCTCCTAATTTCAACATTTCTCTGAATTTCAGCTTAAAAATTTTAAAATTTAAGATTCAAATCTTTTAAGCATAGATTAAATTTTAATTAAACTAAAATTTATTTTAAATTCCTTTTTTTCTCAAACATAGAAGAAACATTTAGTCATGATTTTGGATAGTTTGTGTAATCAGAATATCCAGACAAAAGAAATACATCCAGCAGAAAACTTTGCTCAGACAAGTGATCGTAACACTGATACTTATGTACTCACACCCATTTTAAATTTCTATTTACCACCTGAATATAAATCACAGAATCTGAATACTTATCTGCTATAGAAAAACACAATGAAGAATTTCTTGAGAAGCTGTAACATGAAACTGTCTTTGCTAATCTGACTCACTAAAATAGGCTAATACATATTTTAGGTCATAACATCTGATGTACTTTTTGTGTTGATAACTACTAAAATTACTAATTACAGTTGGCTTTCTTATGAGACAAATAAAACAATTTTATGAAGCTTGAATTGTACCACATCAAATAAGTTAAAGTCAGAATCACACAACTGTTTGCCATATCATCATTTGCTGGAGACTGAAATCCATCTTTCACACATCCTCTGAGGAAAAGATAAAATGGGCAACTAAAATGAACTCTGGAGTAATACCTTTAATTCTGGTAAGCAACACACACTACTCCACTGTGAGCATCCAGAAGAAATGTGTTAAAGTACAGAGACACCAGGGGACAAAACATCTTGAGTGGCAAGTGCTTCTCCCTCAGTGTGGAGTTCACCAGCAGACTTTAGGATAGGTTTGTCTGTCCTAAACACACATTTGCTCTGCACCCTGAGCTTAACTTCCACACCAGAGATATGCAAAGTGATGCCGCAGATCACTGAAAGCAGGTCTGTGGCAAGATTCTGCATTCTTTATTTCTTTAAATGGTGAAATGTACTAATTTGGACGGTTTCCATAGCTTCCATAATAGAGTTATGGAATTTTAAAAAGACCTGCACTGATATTAGTAAGATTTCATGAGGTCCAAACGTTTTAAAACTGCAACTGCTTCACTTTCAAAACCTCTACGAGCTGGCAGGTATTTTCCACTACGATTAAATAATCCATGTTGCAAACACATGTGACCACACATACATTGAACCAAGAGACAACTCTTACGGCTTTGAGGGCTGAAAAATTATTTGATAGGTCTGTAAGACCCATCTTCTGCAACTTCTACATGAGACTTCTGCAACAGATCTTTCACATGTAATTTGGCATGAATTATATGTTCAGCAATAATTGTTGCACATGTAATTTGACGTACTGGGCAATTTCTCTTATTTTTTTCGATGCTGGATTGCTGGTCTTGATCAAACAATCTTGGTGTTACACCAGCTAGGGGGTTTTGTATCAAAATGGGGTAAGGGATGATGCTTCTCTTAGATGGAAAAATGTTCAGAGATGCCTCTCATACAAAACATGGGAAAAATGTGATATATTGTTTTCACTTGTAAAGCTAAAAGCAAACCAAATTCTAGTAAGGGAGGACAGTTTGGACTAGGCTTTCCATAACAGCAAGTTTCCCTGGTGAAAACAATGCTGGTTTTGAGGTTATAAACAGACAACAACTTAATTTTTTAGTTATGATTATACAAATCCAAAACTTCTTAACTTGCAAAACCCACTAAGATGCTTATGACTCATAAGAAGTGGAAGATGATTCACCAGTTTTCAAGTATTTATAGTTCTGAACGCTCCACTGCTATGCACTGGTAACTGTTACCTATTGAAGATCAAGTCAAAATGTGCTATACAGTAGAGTAAATGAAATAACAAGAAATTCAGTATATGCTCAAGTACAGACAAAAGAAGAATCTTACAACAGTTTTCTGTGATAACACCTGGGTTATGTGCCAAATTGTGTAGGCTGATACTTGTTTATGTGTGATCATAAACACACATTTGTAGAACCCTATACCCAGTCACGATAATTAATACAGCTGAAAGTATTGAAAATGTGTAAAAAAATATTGCAACTAAAATTCTCTCAACACAAACGTTTGGTGATAATAAGGCAACTGATATGCAAGCTACATTATCAGTTCACACAACTTACTTTTGTCTGTCAGGAAATACTTGTGAATAAAGTTGAAGAAGGAAACGTCAACCTTTTCGCTTGAGTCAGCTGCAGATACCAGGGCTGACATGATGAAAGCAGAGTGCATTAAAATAGATCAGACAAGATTCTCTGGATAAAATGAATGTGTAAGCAAGCCTTACAGCCCAAATGGGAGGTCACTGAATACTTATATCTATCTATAATATCTATATATAATATATAATTATAGATAGATATATATATAATATATCTATCTATCTATCTATATCTATCTACCCTACTTATATCCTGGCCCTAAATTATACTAAGCAAAACCTATCAGGTTTTCTTGATCTCTCAGCTCTGTGAAGAATTTGCTGTATATGTTAATGTCAAGTATAGCCACACTTTCTCTCTCGTGTATTTTGGATAAAGGTCTGAGTAAGACTGCATGACTTGATTCAGACTTAATGTGGCAAGCTAACACTGTGCTGTTTCCATTTTAAATATCAGGATTAAAATGAATAATCTCATTTATATCACTTTATGACACATTGTGTAATATCCCGCATCCAGGAAAAAAGGAGAGGAACAGCAGACTGAGAATTATAAATTGGGGGTTTTTTGATTCATATTTTGATGGATATCCATTAGTCTACTGTATGAATTATACATTTTAAAAGAAACAAAAACCGGGCTATTTAAACTGGGTTTAAACTGGAATTTATAGGCCTAGCATCAAGTTTGACCACATAAGCACAAGCCTTAAATAAATCTCTGCCTACAAGGCTCTCACATCAATTTGCCTGTATCTGTGTTAAAGCCATGACAGGATAAGATCCTATACACCTTCTGTAGGTACCTGTCTAGAGATTACTCTCAGAAAAGCATGGAATTAATTGCTAAATTTCTAAGCTCAGTCTGAAGTATATTGCAACAGGGCATCCTTAATCAGCTTCACTTGGCAGTGAAATTTTGTATTCACTAAAGATGCTCTCCATCCTCGATGCCTGCCAGACCAGTATGGCCAAGACATAGCTCATGCAGGGACTCACCCTAGCCAGATGCTTTTGCCTCAGCAGCACTTGGCAACAGCCTAGGGCACACAAAACCACCCATTTCCTTATTCTTATTATCTCCCTTCTGTAAACTGTAGATAGTTCTGAAGCAAAGCTCCTTCTGTTGATGATTTAGTGGTTAAAAGCATTAAGCTGTGTCATGGTTATGTAATCAAAGTGAGACTAGATCTCAGCCTTGATCTATGACAGCTTATTGTGCTGGTGCTTTATTTTCCAGTGATGGTATTTGAATGACCTGGTGCAGATCATTCTGAATAGATTGATTAAAAAATTACTTAAAACCCATGCTTTTTAATCTTTAGCAGCAGGAGATAGGTCTTTAAAACTTTCATTTTTTAATCTTCTGAATATATCCTACAAAAGATTCTGCACTACATAAATGCAGCCTTTAACCATGTACACCTTGGGTCTTAGAAGTGGTGTTGTAAGGCAGACCTTCATAGTGAGACATCTTCTCTTGGAAGGCAAATCATGGTTACTTCAACGCATGCAGTTCTTGTCTATTCAAAAGTCCATGTGTATTAAAACAATTAAAAAGGAATAATGTCTTTGCCTAAAAGCAATCCCATTGTGGATTAAGGCAGTGTGCATTAGCATAGTCACACTCTGCAGTCCATCCTGGAGTGAAAATGTGCCAACATGCCTCTGGTCATTGACAAACACCGTGATCTGAGATGCTGCTTGTCCAATCTCTTTTCTACTGCTGACTCTATCTGGGCTATTACAGGCCGAGATATTACCCTCAAATTCTGGTAATCCTTGAACAACAGCTTCTCAGGGCAAGTGGAGAAAGAGGGGGAAATGCCGTGTTTATCTCATTCTTGCACTCTCCTCTACTTACATCCTATTGGGGATTAGGGGTAGCTGAAGTCTGATTCTGACTTAGTGGGAACAATGTCACATGGGATTGCACTAAAAGTCTTAAATAAAAATCAGGTTATAACATAACTTCCTAGGAACTCTTGAGATTCTAGTATTTGTCACCCTTTTTTTTTCACTTGCTATAACTGGTTACTGGAACATATTTCTTCCTGTTCTGACCCCGGTGGAACCATAGTTTCAGTAGAGATATCTCATATTATCCTTTGGAAACTGTGGAGGAAATGTGTGGGAGATGAGAATACCTATGGAAGTTTCTGGAATACCCTCGATTTAAGGTGTGCCATGCCCTAAGCAGGGAATCTCTCCTTTTATGTTAAGATCTGTTAACATTGAAAGAAACACAGAACAAGTCTAAGAGCCCTTTCTCATGGCATCCTGCAGCAGAATAAAATCATCTCGCAAAGAAGGCTGGCTTCTTTGACTTCTGTGTGGTACTGCAAAGGATTTCCTACATTCTTGTATGGTCTAGTACTGCAGTGTATTTTAACTCATTCCAGGCTTCACACAGCTTGTCTCCGTCATGAGCTTTTAGTAACACCTTAATGCATCACCCTATGGGAAATACTTAGGTCACAGTCTTCTCAACACAGTCACAGCTAGTCTCTTTCTGTGAACATTATAAGAAAACCAAATGTGGTGCCACAGATGGCAAAATTGGATGTGGGATGCTTAATTTGAATAACATTCCCTTTTATTCTATGCTGGCTTCATGGAGGAGGGAAGGAAACTTTTCAGACATTTGCTTCTGCCTCCCCTTCCATTCACCCTACTGCCTTGCTAAAGAAAGGCACTGGCAAATTGTTCTTGTTGTCTACTAAGAGTAAGCCAACAACTAAAATTAATCTCAGTTACTAAAAATTAGAAAACAGCCACAGTAATCAATCTTACTGAAGAATAACTAAGTTTGTGAAATCTCCTTACTTTAGAATTTATACAACAGACTTCTAATAAACACAGGGAATTATTAGATATATTCCATCCTGCTTCAAGAAATTTCATCAAGTTAGGCAACTTACTGATGTAACATGCCTATGAGTGGTAAATCTATTCAGTATTTAATTCCAGAGGATACCAAACTTCAGAAGCAAACTGAAATTAATGGGCACCCTCACTAAAAAGTAATTGTCTAGCCAGTCCTCTAAAACAAATCTGTGTTCAGTACATCAGGTGGAATTCTCTATAATTAACCAAAAAATATACAGAAAGTTTATATTGTCTCCCCAGAGAGAAGCCAGAGCATCAAGTATGCAGTGCTAGAACACATGTATTTCAACGTTTGGCTGCAAACAGGAGTTGCAGCCAAATTATGTAAACGAAAGGAAGGTGATGATATATGTTTCATTTTCCAATGTCTTGTTTATATGGCTTCTGCTGGAGAGGAAGAGGGATGGAACTGTAGGCAAAGCATGCTACAAGCAGGCATATCAAGTGATCCGAGGCAATATAGAACTACAAAAAGAATGAGATGTTAATTGCCTTTCCTCATGGACCACATCAATTATTTCTATGGGGCTACTGCTGCCAGGAGACACATTAAAGGGAGAATTTCAAAATTTTTAACAGTTTCAATATTTTATCTCTTAAATACTACTTTGATTCTCTTTGAAATACATCTTTTTCACTGTTTTCCTTGTGCATTTATAGGGTTCTCCTGAATGGAGCTCACCAATACCCAAGGATTCTTACTGAGGCTCAGAGCCTCATGACCACCTAATTTATGTGTAATGATCTCAGATGGTACATGATTTCTAGTGGACCTCTCCAGTAGCTATTTCATTTACGTGGACAGAAACTATACCTCTATTACTGATTACCTCTACTGAAATTCTAGAGTTTATTGTCAGTAAAATCTAGTTTCTGCTATCAAGCACAACATATTAAAAAATACCGGGAAAATTAAGCTCTCTTCTTGCTTTCTTCTGTTTCTTCCCTGAGTAGTACAAAAGACGTACACACCTGACTTAACACTTAAGGCCGTGAAACAGATTTTTAAAAAAATGGCAAAAGGAGACATTGGAAGAAGTTGAGAGTGAGAGGAGTCCCCTGTCCTTAGTGCTAGGCATGAAATACTTGAGAGGAAGTTACTTGAATAAATAAGCTGCAAAACCCTCAACTGAAAAACCAAAGTCATGTTGTTTTTCCTTGAAACAACAGCAATGAAATGCTAATGAAGGTTAAGGAAATAAAATTAAGGCCACAAAGCAGCAAGTCTTGAACTGAGAAATTGGAAGGGGGCAGAGATATCAATATATCAACATTTCCATAGACAGAGCAAGGTAGCATTAACAGAAAAACTATTTAAAAAACCTCTTCTTGAGTACAAGATGTTACCACACATACTGGGAGCCAAAGCAGACACATCCACCTGATTGTGTATGAACAGTGTGCTCTGAATAAGCCCCACAAACTGACAACACAGAAGGAACAGAAAAGATGACAGACCCCATTTATAGAATGGCTTTAATATCATGGAATCATCTCCATGTAATGATCATCTGCTTTCACATAAAAGAGGGGTATTCGTCACTTAAATCAGTGGCAGAATTATTATTTGTACATATATCTTAAACAAAGAAGCATGTGTGCAGTATCACAAAGAAGAAACTGTAAGAGGTAGGGACTTTCATGTTTCCCTATTTCTACCATTAAAAATAATCATAAAATGAATATCTCTTTAATTTTAAAAAAAATAGATGGTTTAGCCAAAAACAGATTTGTGGAAATTCACAAATATCAGAAGATATTTGTGACCGTTTAGAGTCCTTATGTCCTAGACTATAAGAAAATATACTTGATAGCTGGAGTTAACATTTTGTAGGTCACAAGAAGTTGCTCTGCAACTGGAAAGGATTTTTTTCCAAAACTGTTCTTCTGACATTTAAAAATGCTTGCTGGTGTGTTCTGTATTGTGCAAATAGAGTTGATACGTGTAACACGTATAATACGTGAAGAAAAAATTCTAACAAAGAAAGGATTACTTGCTCATTTGCAGCTTTCCATTCCAAAGACTTCTCCCATTGCTTCATATTTATTGCATTGCAAACAGAAATGTATTTCCTTTCGCAATTAATCATATATTCACCTACTAAAATTCTGAGGGTTAGTTTGCTCATTTAGTGTATTTATTTCTTAGTCATCCTTTCCAGTTTGAAATAGGAAAGAAAAAAAAGTGCATAGATGATGTTTTCTATTAACATCTTCCTCTACATTCAGAGCGGAGCAGAGGCCCACAGCCTACTCAGGAGCTCATGTGTTATGAAAGGACGCCTGAGTAAGGCAGCAGAATGTAACACCACATGGGACACCCTTGTTCTAGCAGGCTGGCTTTACTTTTCCACCAATCTGGGTGGCTGTTTCTGCCAGCCACACTGAACACATGTAGCTGTACTGTGCCTGAGCCTTCTCCAAACAACACTGCTTGCTTCCCAGCAGGCACACAAGAAGACACTGAGATGTGAATACACTGCTACCAGGTAAGGTTATTCTACCAGGTGAAATAATTTATGAGTTATCATTAATATACTTTGGCCCTTGCTGTTTCTGCCTTCTTCCTCTTCACTCATACAAAGCACTGCAGGATATCCCAACTTTTTATGTTTCCTTCATGGAACTAAAATTAAAGATCATCTTAAAAAAACATCCCAACACACAAACTGGGTTTAGAATTAAAATTCGAAAAAATATTTTGAATTGCTTTATCAACCAATACACTTCATCAACATACTATTCTTTTTATATTTTAACCTATATAAGAAAATAAAATCGGTAATTTAAATATAAAGCATGCTAATGGATTTTTGTAACCATACTTACAGAAAAAACAGCAGCCAGAGTCTCAGCAGCACCGGTACTTAGTGTAACATAGGGGATTGTTTCACGATTGATGCCAGCTTCACTAAAGATGTTGTTTGTGTAGTACCAGATCTGTATCAGAGAGAATAAAATGAGTTATTAATCATTATAGATTGAGTTACAATACATTGGTATTCAGCTCAACCATCTACTCTGCCCGAGGCCAGACTGGTTAAAACTCTGAGCACTCCCAAATGACCGAGGGCCGGACAGGACAACAAATTGAGGGAAGGTGCAAATTCCGGGTGGATTAGTCCCAATGCTGTTGTAGTTCTGCTTGCAGACACAGGCAGAATTACAAACAACTTAAACCTGATTTAGCCTAATTCACTTTAGGAGTAAATCAAAGAAACTCACTTTAAGCTTGGACAAGCGGATTGGTTTTGTGTGGCTGAGCCACACTGCTCAGTAAGCAGGTTCGTGTGGCTTTATGGAACACTTCAATGGCACATAGCAACACAGGAGAAAGCAGGAAAGAGACGTTGAGAGGCACTGCAGAAGCTCCTTGGTTTTGGAAAGATGTCACTGGACATCTGCAATCAAGCCACCTCCTAACCTCTCTTTATTACTCACAGAAAGAAAAGATACTTTTAGAATGAGAGTTGCTTGGTGAAAAGCAGAAAGATGTTTTTAGGATGAAATGAATCATAGTCTAGAAGTAGCTGTCGCTAATGAACAGCTTAGCATAACTTAAAGGAAGATTAAACCACAGATTGCATAGCTTAAAGGAAGCCAGTCATGTTTGGTCAGTAAAACCATACCCAGCAGTGATATATCCATGCAAAGAATGTACAGTGGCAACATTCAAAAATGGCAAATCTGGTAAGCATCTGAGTCCCATTCACATCAATTATGTTCAAAACCCGTGTAATGTTTGTGTTTGACTCAAGGAGACAGGAAAGAACTAGCCAAAGATTTTGGCTGTCAAAAGCATGCAAGAAGGAGAGACTGCCTTGGAGAGAGAAAAAATAATCGATTTACTAGAGAAGATAAAAAATAGTTGAGAAAACTGATTATCAAAAGAAAATAAAGTTCTAAACCACAGGTAATTTATCTGTGACTACAAAACTGAAAGCCTGAGATAATGATGGCACTAAACATTAATGTAGCACTGATTTTTTTTGCCATATGCTGTCCATGGTACAAGCCCTAACAGGGCAGGCACTGCTAAATAAAAGGCTTGTCTGATGAATGGAAGTGTCACGATCACATGAGGAAAGCCCTGCTGCCTGCCAGCATATTATGCACATGCTACATCTGTTTGTCAAGATACTAACTCAGGAGCTTTGTAAAAAAAAAATTCTAAATTCCCAACTAGCCCTTCAGCAAAGCTGCTTGTCCCAGGTCAAAAAAGAAAATCCAATTCATCTTGCATAAAATCCAAGTAAAATAACACACCAAGGAGTAAAAAGTCACCTTAGAGATAAACTGACTGAAGACTTTTATGCCTACTGCTGGCATATCAGCTCTCACCAGAACAGATGCAGTGACAAGAAATGATAGCAGCAAACTTCTGGAAGTAATTTGCCTTCATGTAGCACATGCTGGGGTTAACTGTGCACTGGCCAGCTGACACAGAGCACAGACAAGCAAAACCAAGGATCAAGATACTCCCAATTCCCTCTGAAATGTTTATGCCCACTGTTAATTTTGGGGGGTTTCAGTACTCTGACAATGTATTCACTTCCCATATACCCACACAGTATGTAAGGAGAACAAAGTAGCACAAAAACTGTGATAAAAATAATTTTCTGCTTCATACTACAAGTTACAAGATTGATTTAGTGCAGTAAAGTTAGAAAACATAGTATAGGCATTTCATTCTTTATATCAGTTTTGCATAGCAGCTAGAGCTTCTAACAATGACAGAGATATTGCAGGTGTGCACACCTTAAAAGAGAAGAAACAGGCCAAAGAGCCACTTAAGCAGTTAATATGTGAATGAAATTTGCCAAAATGCAACAACTAGAACATAAGATGTTTCGCAAGTGGTTTACAGAAGAGCATGACTGACCACTGATGGTAAGATTAAAAAACTGGCAGAGGAAAGCCAGGATGAGATTCACTGACTTATTACTCTCTGTAGAAGCAAAAAATTAAATTAGCATAAAAATTTTAAAAATGTACATATTTCAAAGCAAAAAAGTCAATGTTTTTCAGCCTGGGTACCTTCAAACAGAGAAAACCATTGGCAAATTTACTAGATGTACTTACTAGGCTAAAGATGGCTTTTCTACTTTCAGTTATTTTTCTAACATGGTTTTTGTTAGCTAATGGTTTCATTAGCTTAAAAAATTAGCTAATGATTAGGCTAAAAATTTTGGAATGAAAGAGCTGTAGAAAATGGTGCAGAAGGCTCAAAAACTGTGGGCAACAACGGAGACACAGACTGTGGCACACTGCAAACTCACTGCTCCCTACACCACCTGGTGCTCTCCATACCAGCAGTGAAGAGCACACCATGATAGATTTTTTTGCATACTGAAAACATGCATTTTACACTGATCCATTTTCAGCATAATTTCTTTCCACTTGAAATACGGCCTTAAGGACAGCCCTTACAAAAGCCTAGGGATCCCACTTTGGGAATGACTCCCTTAAAGCAATATGCAGTACAGTACATTCCTTGATATGAAAAAAGATGAACTTCACCAGTGAAAACTTTTGTTTTGTGGCTTCTTTAGAACTGAGATAAAATGGTGGAAGATAAATAAATTTATTATGGCTTATATGTGCCAGATAAATGTTATCAGACTAAAAGAGACTAATACAAAACAATTTATTTATGTCAATTTAGGTCAGGTATTCTGTTATAATTGAAAACACTAACACGGTCAGAGCTTCATCAAGATTTCTGTTCCATGTGGAAACAAAAAAATGTGGTGTTTCTAACCAAAACAAACTTTTATTTGAAGTAAAAGCCTCAAAAGGAAGCAAGAGTTCTCAGATACCAGCAGGATCATTACAGAAGTCTGCCAGTTGGCAATTTCCCTGAAGTGTGACCTGAGATTCTCGCCTGAAGGAATCCCAACTTCCCCATATGCCCTGTCCAGATGGTAGTTGTGGCAAAGACCAGACTGACTAACAGGGCACTACGGACAAAGCAAATGAGTTAGAAGGAGCATTTACTGCCAGTTAAACCCGGCTGATGCTGGCTCACACCCAGCAGGTTGGTTCAGATGCACTCAGGCAAACCAAGACCCAGGTTCAGCAGTACCTGTCATACATGGACCTGTCCCCTCATCATGGATCCGGGTGACTTGAGCAGTATCAGCCAGAAAAGCCAAGCAACAGAGGCAAGTTGTTGAAGGCTGGTCTCTTAATCAAGTGGTCCAGCTATTTCTCTTGATCTCTCTCATAATTTGCTTTAATTTGCTTTACTATTAATTATTACTAACAACTATTTAAATAATCAATTTCAGAACACAAATTTTGTATGAATAATGTTTTTTTTCATGTCTAGTGGCATTGCATGGGAGGAGAAACAAAGTAATAATAAAAAAGCTAAGGCTTGAAATAGCCAACCCAACATACAGGTTTCCTAACAAACACAGTTTTTCTGAGGCATATTCTCAGAAAGTGGCAGTCCAATGACACTTTTAAATAACTCTGGCATCCATTTTGGACTGGACATATCTCACTATCCCCCCAAATCCTTCTTCGAGCTATGAGAGTGTGGCTTTATTCCGCCACAAAATACTGGACAATTTCTGTCACCTATCAAGTATCCTCAAAGTCACAAAACTCTTCCATTTCCCCTGAAAATTTAGCTGTGACCTTTTTTTTTAGACAATGTATTTCCATTATTTGAACAGTGTGTTTATTACTAGGTGTCATTTTATTTCACTTATGTGTTGATAAATCTTAGAAAGAGTGGATGACAAGATAATTCTGAGGATTTTCCTCAAAAATGTATTCACAATGTGGAGTAAAATAGCCTGTCATTAGCACTGAAATCCTACCATTAGAAGAAAACACCAGCTATACAAACGTTTTTATAGTTTACCCCACAGAATGAAAAAATCTTCTCATACTCTCCAAGTATTTTGTAAAAAATTTTAGATACCAGATTTATAATTGCATTGATCTTTTAAATGGTCTTGGACAGATTACCTTTTATTTGGTATTTTAAAACTACAGAGATACCTGAGATAATCCTGATCTAGTGTTCATAGATACAAAAGCACATAGACTCATTAGCCACGGGGAAAAAAATCTAGGTGAAGTGTGCTGCAGAGCCACAGTAAGAGTTGCTTGCAGCAGCAATAATATTGCTTTTCATATATACAAGCAAAAACCACCTTTGAACTATGACAAAAACCCCTTTCCCTTTGAGGTGCTTCATGAGAATATTTGTTTTGTGCAGCACAAAACATCTAAGCTGGGTGTCACAAGCTGCAGCAAGAATAGTTCTGGCTGGATACAAAGAAAATGCTTTTCCCAGTGTAAGCGGTGTAAACATCTGGCACAGGTTGCCCAGGGAGGTTGTGGACTGTTCACCCTTGAACTGCACAAAGCCCTCAGTAGCCTGGGCCAAGCCTGAAGCCAGTCCTACTCTGAGGGGGGTCTTGGACCAGGTGAAGGGATCTTCCAACCTAAACTGTCCCTTGACCCTCTCATAGCTGGTGCAATAGGCTCAGACAGATGGAAAAGGAGACTTCTGATATCCATTGGCCTCAGACACATTAATAGTCAATAGGATTAGCTATTGACTGTTCCATATTTTTTTCCTCAAGAAAAGGATGTCACTTTCCCAAGACAGGAATACTGAAGCAACAACAAAATCAAACATGCAGTGCGACCTCTTAAAATCACTTATAGTAACTTCTGCAGACTTCTATAAGTACAGAACTGAACCAATCCAAGCTGAAATGTCTGCTGAGAAGACTGGATAAGCATGGGGTACATCTGACCAGAAACAGAGAATCTGAGTATCAGAAGTGAAAGCTGCACACTCTGCTCACCTGTGGTACTTTTTCATGTATTCCTTCAAAGTTAACACAACATGGCTTCTCTCACATTTTTTTGTTTCAAAAAACCCAAACCAACTGAACAATACATATCTTTGAGGATCTTCCCACATGCTGCTGTTGCAGAATCACTACTAATAAGAAACAGCCAAAAAATGAAACTTGTGGAGGTTGCTGAATGGTATAGCCCAAGCCTTGTTTTAACTGAAAGGAGGACTCCAGGAGATGCTGTGGCCTGGAGAAGGACACTTACAGCGTTTAGCCCACAGAGCTGGTAGCAGCCCATGGTGACGACCACGGTGACGATCTGCCATCGCACAGCGCGGGTTCTCAGGAGCTGAGGTATCGACACCAACTTGGTGTTTCTCTGGACTCGAGACTCCGCCAAAACTTCTTCTATTTCACGAGACACATCATCTTTCCCAAGGAATTTCTGAAATGCTGCAAACAGAGGACACATGCTTCAGGCCAGACACTTGGCACTGTGTGCGTTTACAACAGACTTGCCTCTTCAAAATGCAAATGGAGACATACATGGGCTAGAACTTAATTATTCTTCTGCCAGCAATGTCATTCTGCTCTGGGTGTGATCTGGTCTCAGATCCTGGGCCCTGCTATTGGTCTCAGAAACTGCAACAAAAATATGAGTTATTTGGTTCCCTACAAGATCTCTCCTTATTTCATATATAATATAGCCTAAGGTCCAATGCAGACTGAAAACCCTGTGTAATTTGAAAAAAATTAATACCAAAACAGCTCTGAACATTATTTGACTTGGCTACTTTTGTAGCCTAAAGATATAGGTGACTTCATTGCTGGAGATATGTTGGATAGAGAACTAGTAAGATGTAAAAATGTATGAAAGTCTGGTAAAGAAAAGAGAGACGTGAAAGGAATAGCTATTGCACCTCATATTACCTCTTGTTTTTACTAGCATATAGACAAGAATTCACTTTGTCAGAATGATTAATATTAGAAAGAATTACCCAGTGCAGTTCAAGACTTTCTATCTGTCAATGCTGGAGACATGGGAACAAATTTACACGGCCAATGTAAGCAACCAACCAAGCTCATCTCCCCAGAAACACCATTTAGTGTTGCACATCGATGGCTCACTGAGACAGTCTTCCACTGTGAATAACGCAGGCTCTCCACCTCGCACCTCCTCCAAGATACAAACAGATACCTCCTAATGAACGTGGAGTGTCTCCACCAACCTTGTTTTATAGATACTGTGCGTGCAGGTGATACTTTTGTCTCATTCTAATGAACATACCCCAGGGGCTGGCGTTTTAAGAGATGTTTAAAGTGCTCATCATCTCCGAACAACTGCAGAGAAACGGTGACATTACACGCACCCCTGCAACAAGGCTTTGCAACCCAGCAGGATGCTAATACTCAAAACAATCCTTTACACAGCAGGTCATTTTAAATTCTTATTTTTATTAAATGAATACATTCATTTAGTTCACCTAAGAGCCAAATCCATTTTTTGTTATCCACAGCTTTGCAGAACTCTGCCTATAAATAAATGAAAGATATTTCAGTATGTTTACATACCTTTGGATCACAAAAAGCACTTGGGTGGTCAAGAAAGCCAGAGATACTGACTAGTCATGATTAATATGTCCAGATTCTATTTAGATTTCGAAGTTACGAAAATTTATCTTTACCCAGTAGGTGAAAAGGCCAATTAGTGGCATTTCAATGTTGTGAGGGATAGGTCACAAAAATGAACCAGTGGCCTCCCTGGAGCACCCCTCTCTGTCACTTTGGTGAATGTGCAAGGCTGCACATTCTACCTGGCTCCCAGTCTGGCAGTGCAGGGAACTAACTTGAGCTCTGGGCCAAGATTTTCTGAGGCACTTAGCACTTCTAATGCATTTTAATGGGCCCTACATGACTCTGCTTAACAAGAAGGATGTTTTTTTAAGGGATGAACCACCTCTGGGTGTTGAGTCAATTCATAACATTCATATATTCTGATAACCAGCTTCTCTCTTGTGAGAGGAGAGGTTGGAATTTTTAAATCTCTCAGAAACAGCACAAGATTTATCTTTTCACACAGGTTGTACAATCAGAAATGAATTAACAAATTCAGACCTCAGAATCCAAACTTTAAGCTGCTGAGTTTTGCCCTTTGCCACTGCACATTTTTTAATAAATAACATGCTAAGCACTCATTTTAATGAGTGTGATGTGTTTAAAGACTGATAAGAAATGTAAAATTTGAACAATGTATGCCTATGGTATGTTAAAGTCAATGTCTCATGCTGAAATTACACTTTCTTCAGTACTATTAGAACATTGATCAAGAAAAATTCAGGTAACAGTGAGAACAACCAGACATATATCACCATACTCTTCTTTGAAAGAGTTCTCTCAGATTTTTAAGCATCTGGTTTATCAGTGTAAATTAGGTTAGTGCACAATTTTCTTTATTTTTCCTGTCCTTAGAATCCTCAGCATTATTTTAGGGCACACAAGTCAAAAATATAGGTGCAGTCAAGTAAGAAGAAAGCAATCTGATTTCTCTGCACAAGGGACCTTACTGTATTTCTAGAGGGACCAGGAACCAAAAAACTTCAATTACCAAAATTATCAAGTACAAGGCAAGGAAAAAATAGACACCTGATTTCTTTTTCTTCCCTCCATGGCATTAAGTAAGGAGATGTAAATGCCACTAGGTAACTTTGATGGATACTTAAAATTATCAACAAGTCAAGAAATGCTGAGAAATTGCTATGCTACACATGCATAGTTTTGAGTAGACATCACCCAATCTTCTTGGAAAAACATTTTCCTGCTACTCAACACATCTTTAATTTTCTTTCATTACACGTTTTTCAGTACCGTAAGAATCACAATTTTATACATAATTAATGTGGAAATAAATTCTGCATTAGCAGGAAGATGGGAAAACTGAAAGGTCGTTCAATGTGTGGTGTTCAATTTATTAATTTTACATTCTAAACCCCTGCATTATTGGCACCGAGAAGCACAGCAGTTGTTCCTCTCCTCGCTGCAATGACTCATTTCCCTCCGTGACTGGCTGCTTCTCTCTATAGGGAAGGCTTTTCTCATGTAACACTTAAAACCATCTCAGCACTTGCAGTTCTAGCAGCTTTTAGACCTTTTCCAGATTCCTATTTAATTCCCTTGGATAAGAAGGTCCTGGAAGTTCAGCTTTCAAAAGCTGGACTACTGCTTTTATAAATAGGAAAAGAACTGGATGGTTCCAGTCTGGCGGAAAGGAGTTAAGAAATCCTTCCTTTTACACCACCAGATTTTATTCACCTCAGCTAAGTGAAGGTGAAGCATCTGAAAAAGGTTCAAAGATCTGAACAAAATCAGTTGGTACTATCTTTAAAACCAACCAGGCCTTTAAATTAACTGAAGACAGACACTCAAAGACTCAACTACGTGGTGAATTACTAATTCATTCTTTTTCCACTGTAGTACTTCCAGGCCTGTGCAAAGAAAGCAGTTGTTATCATAGGGACAGAATTAGCACGTGAACACTGAGAAGAAATTTTAAAGGATCAAAATGCTATTGCGTGGCTTACATAATAAAGCCAGCATAAGGCAAGACGGGGCAGAAAAAGAGAGAAGTGATCACAGGTAGTTTGGGCTTATCCTTTAAAAAGAAACAGAACTAAAATAAGCTGCATGAGTATTGGCATCTCTTTCCTATGGACACATTCACTTTCACTTCCCTGATGATTAAGTATATTAAATCCACTATCACACTGTCACATAGAGCTTTGTCTAAGTTCTGCTTAAACAGCATCTTCTGTGGCCACTGTTGCAGACAGTAGAAATTTCCCTGTAATAACTCCATGTCAACACAAAAATAATTTACAAATTGAACAGTTATTTTCATATACATTAATTTTGTTAGAGTACTGAATATGCAGAAGAATAATTCAAGTATATCTTGCTAGAAGATATTTAAATAATGCTATTTAAATCTAGCAAAATATTTATTATCTAGAGGCACGTAGTATAGCAAAATTTAAGAATAAATCTCAGTAAATATAACTGCAAGCAAATGAGTTTAGGCTTTTCCCATGTGTCACCTCCCTCTTCTAAGTAAAGAACACTTGGATCTTTTTTGAGTTATCATCAAGTTAAGGATTACATCTTCACCTGTTTGTATGTCTGGTTTCACAGACCAGCAATAGGTCTGTTCAGGTTCACCTGAAACTACCCAAGATGTACAGATAAAACAAAATATATACGTGCCACCCTAAAGTAGCACAAGAATTGGTAAACAGAGTTGTACTAAAGGTCCAGTGAACCTAATACCCTTTGGAAAAGACAGAAGGTTTAAGAAAAGTTTAAAAACAAATCAGACTCACAAATCAGACACACAATCACTCCAGGTTTTGGCAGGCAAACATCTGAGATGAAGCCTCTACCACGAGCCAGCAAGTGTAGTAGTCATGGCTGTCACTTCCTTTCCAATAAGAATAGTTTATAATGCTTACAGACATACAAAACCCATAGATAAGCAGAAATAAATCATATACGTCCCTGTTGTCAGTCATAACAACTTCATTTTAATCACTGGATTTGCAGTAACTTCTTCCTGCTGTACCTTTGGGTTTAATACTTTTCCTGTCCATGTGGGCCCCCTGAAGGGCTTTGTAAAAGATTAGCTACCTGCTTTTTTAAATCAGGAGTGGCCTTGCTCTTTTATCACATGAAAAGGTATCAACTGTAATCCATCTTTCTAAGAATTTAAATCTACACTTCTCATTATACCTACTGTAATGCTTCTTTCAGAACCATGGGAGTTTTAATGTACGACTGAACATACTAGATGAACAGATTTTGTATGTCACCAACAGATGTTACTGTCACATTTTATCCGAGTTATTTGACCCTTAAGACATAACAATATTCTTGTTCTCTGGCGAGCTGGGATACCAGCTGAATCCATTATTGATTTACATGACCTGCTACTGTAGCTGCATAGAAAATGCAAGTTACCTCCTTGTAACAGTGTACCTCAAAAAAGACACCTTGACTCCCCAATTGAAAGTGTTTATAACCAATGTTGTTAGTCATAACAAATATTCCATTTTATCACTACTACTGATTTTATTTATATTGCATCATTATGATACTCACAGATCAGTGGTGTACTTGGCATGCATCTAATGGGCAGCTAATATAAAACTCCTGTCTTGCTGTCCTAGAACTTGGATGGTAAACTGTCTGATGCAATTATAGCAGGAGGTTTTTATTTGTGTTTCTATCCCTGTTACTCATCATACCCACAATCTCCTTCCAAAGTCCTTCTCTTCAACTGCTTAAATAGCCATTTCTCCTCTCCTGTCTGGTCATCATTATGAAGAAGGATCACACCAGTTAAATGCTAGGCATTTTCTTCTCTTCTATTCTTATCAAGTGAGAAGAATATTAGTTATGGGATGTGGGAGAGGAGCTGGAATGGTTCTGCCCTTTCTTCATGACCGGACTTAGTTTCTTGGGCGAAGCAGGTTTACAGACTATGCTGTTGTTCCAGTCGACTGTTCTCCCCCTACAACATATGAATCAGTTCTTCCACATTCAGCAGTGAGACAGGAATATGAGAGATAGGTCAGTTTCTTTGGGTCTCAGGCAGTCAGGTACAGGAGAGTGACCTCCAGGAAGAAGCGTCAAGCTCAGCTGTCAGCACTGCTTTTGGCAGCAGACAGCTGCAGGTCCAACATGGTGTCTGTATGGCCAGACATCAGACTGGCTGAATCCCTGCTAATGGAGCTAATGGAGCTCAGGAGACATGGCTCATCTGAGGCCTCACTGTCCCTGTGCCCACAGAACAGCTTCTCTCATGGTGGTGTGGTCTATGCTTGCACATGATGCCTCCCTGCTCTAACTCTCTAACCTCATCCCTTCATTTTTTCTCTGCATACACAACGCAGTTTGGTTCTTCTTCTTTTAGTCTCTTATTGTCCATTAAAGATTTCTGCCAGAAGAGAGATCAAGATCTCTTGTATTTTGGTAGTCATAGTCTGGTTATCTCCTGAGACAGAGCAGAAAAGGACAGGATGAAAGCAGGATCATAACTGTGAAACTCAATGCCCTTCATTATCCCACTGGGTATTATTGCCCTAAAACAATAAGAAAGATTAATGTCATTGGCTCCATTTTAGGAGCTCTGACATACATGCACACTTTAGAGTATTTCATAAAGACTAATGTAGTCATCTGCCTTAAATACAGCAGACCTTTTACAAATAACAGTTTTATATTTCTCTGACAAGGTATAATCCACGGTGAAAGGTGTATTTGCGTGAATAGCCTTGATCCGTTAGGGGAAAGAAAAGGGATTTATTCAGTAGAAAGAGTTGCAAATCTCCAATATTAATACTCAGATTTAAGCTAAGAGGCAAATAATTCCAAAACATTACTGTAGTTATCATTAAAATGGAGAATACTGCTTTGTCATTATATGACTTACAAGCAGAAGGGCATTTTAATAAATTACAACTCCTCCAGTCTCCCTAATACTCAGACATTTCCTCCCCCATTTCTACTGATAATGTGAATATCCAGATGATTTGTCCTGATTGTTGATTCACCCATCTATTTTGTGAATTCTGCTGTAGACTATACTCAAAATTAGTTTCCCTCTGTACTAAAACATATCTCAGTCTTTCCTTTCAGAATTAATAAAATCCAAAAGCACATATTGATAAGCAGTTACTTTGAAAAGTTTTTTATATCAGTTGTCTCTTTTTTCTCACAGTATCTAAATTTATAGTCCTTAAGGTGGCTCGTGAAAGCCAGTTTCTTGTAGTCAGCAAGCCAACTGCTAAAGCTCATTTTCCCCTTCAACAACCAAGTGTGGGTAACTGCTCTCCTGATGTCTTCTACTCCAAAATCCACCTCCAATGTCTCTGGATTAGCTTTCAAATTATTTTCAGAATATGTATGCTGAAAATATCCCAGACTGCAGTTGGCCCATTACCAGCAACACGAAATTGTGTGAATTTCAAGGCAGGGGGTGTTATTTTACTGCCTTTTTAAACAATATTTAAACTCCACCTATGAGAGGCCCAGTTTCACTGTCAGTGCTGAGGTTTCCAGGTACTGTAGCAGGATTTGCAGCAGTCCCCCATAACAAGTGTGACATTATGCAATAGCATGGCAGATGCAGACTCTTTGCCAGCCATAGCTCTGGAAACACATCTAAAATTTTATCAGGCAGAAATGAGCCACTTTAAACTTGGAACCCAAAGGCAGTTCTTCCCTGCCCAGCCATTGTGCTGCAGAAGTTGCTACCCAGCAGCCAACCCCAAGCTGGGTCCTGCACCCCTGCTGGGTGCTCTGACCACAGCTGGCAGGACAGCCCTTTCCTTCATGGTCCCTGGAAAAGCTGTTCTCTGCCTCCTTAAAACTCTGCGGACTCTGTGAAGCTAAAGAGCTCTCCCCAAAGCCTTGTTGCATTTGTGCTCTTTTTTTTTTTCAAGCATTGAACTGTATCTCTAAGTGTCTGAGGCTCCAACTTTTATAGAATTCATTCAACACCAAACTGAGACAACATGGGAGTCTCTTCATTAGCATGCCATTTCTTTTGCAGATGGCTCATTAGATCAAAAAAGGCCAGTGTTCCGTTTCTTAACAGAAGAAACAGAATAGGGTTGCTTTAATTTCATGCTAAAAGATTATTAAATTTATATTTCAGGCATTGATTCACATTTTACAAGCAATTTTGCAAGTAACTAGTTCATGACTAAAAATGTTAAGAGTTATGTTCAAACAAAGTTTTTAAGAATAATTTGTAAAGCAGGTATGTCTGGTATGATAATCAGACTCCTTTGTACACTCCTGTTTTTAATGTGTCCTTGCAATAAGCAAAACCGAATTTTCAATGTTCTCTCAGTTGTATTGGGACCATAGTAAATTTACTGGTGTGGAGAATACAGCAGCTGTGACCACGCAAGCAAATTGTTTTACACCTAGAACCTAAAGTAAGAACAAAATATTCTGTGTCTGTGAAACTGAAGCAATAAGGAAGCACTGGAAATTTTCAGTTAAACAGATGTATGAGATTTTTATTAGATCTACAAAGGTTATTTAGTTACAGAAGCATAGAATCAAACACTGTGACTACTGGGAAAAAAAAACCAGCAACAGAATCAATGTTTTTATCAATCAAACTGCAAAGACAGAGAAGAGTCATGATGACTGAAAACAGCTTTCACTCCAAATGAACCCTGCATACAGTGGCTGACGCACAACACCAGGATGATTTGGTTAAGTCTGTTATGACCATGTGTAATGCTATATAGTTTAGCTTGCTGGACAATTAATTTTATAAAAATTTCAAAACAACAGTTATATTTACTCATATAGAGACAAACAAAAAAGGTGAGAAAAATTATTGCCAAGATAATCTCTCCTATTGTAATATTCTGCTTTTAGTGTGATATCAGAATCAGACACTTCCAGCCTGCATCCCCACAATAAACCCCTTTCGTTTCAAGTAAGTAACACATCATACCTTTTTCTGCCTTGCTCGTGTTGTGCTTTTCAAGTAGGAGGTAACGAGGACTTTCGGGAAGAAAAGGCAGAATCACGACTTGTATCAATGAAGGAATAATGATTGCTCCAAACAAGTAAGGCCACCGAGATTCCTGCCAGCAGATGCAAACATGAGTCAGTAATACTCTCTCATAGTGATACTTGAAAGAAAAATAGCTTTGATGGGAAACACTGTAATTTTTCATCATTCAGCATATTGTGCCAGTCACCGGAGTGACGTGTTCTTCCTGAGCTTAGTAAGCAGTTCGAGCACCTCCCCCTCAGATCACCTTACTCAAGGGCCAAGCCCCCAGACTATTTTCTGTTGGTGGTTTTTATTTTACATTCTTCCACTTCAGCAAAGCCTAAAACATCACATGCTGCATGGTATGGGATGTAATCCATGCCCCAGACCTGAAATGGGGCCCAAGATAACTGAATAACTCCCAGGAACAATGTGTGGGGCACCTCCTAATCAAACTTTCACTTGCCTTTTTAAGTAAAATTGGTGTTTTTTTAAAAATCTCCTGGGATGGGGAAATGATTTGAGAAAGGGCTTTTTTCAAACAATTCAAAGCTTGAGGTAATCAGTCATCCTAAAAGCCTCCATTACCATGAAGATTTCGCTATTTCTCCATTCCTTTTTTCTTTTTTTTTTCCAATTCAATTGAGTGGACAACTTTACCTAATATAGGTGAATCAAACACTACTTATAAACTAATAAGTCTGGACCTTATTGTAAATACCAGGAAACTAAGGTTAAGACTTTTAAAAACAGTTAAAAATGACATGATAGAGAATAACTTTGGAAAACAGGCAGTATAACTTGTCACCTTCATTCCATATCTGCCTGGAATGATATCCCATAATATAAACATTTGCTATGTACCATGCTATGTACCATACTAAAAAAGTTTGTAGAGTGCTGGAATTTTTGACAATACTTCCAGATAAAAATCTTACTCTTGATCAGCACATCATATTTTCTGTAGGTTTTTTTCCACGATGTGAAGGATGCTTCTTAAAAGGAAAAAAAGCATTCTTTGTATACTAATATTATTAATATTCTGTCTGTGGAGACTTCCTTGGAATAAGCTTACCCTCCTTTTAAAGTCTCCTATAGTATGGTTTATCAGTTGGTCACATTTATCTTAAATAACTCTTCTGAAAGTGTTATTTTGAAAAAGTTATGAACAAGACTCTGAATTTACCCTTCACAATAAATAACAAAATCTGCCAGTATAATGAAAAGCCCTCTATTTTCACCACATAAGACACCTAGTTTCCTTTATTTCCTCTATTAAAGATTTCTGTTTTACTTTTTATCATGCTAACTTCTAAAACCTTAAGGTAAACACTTATGCTCCCACTGGCCATTCTGGTCTTCAGCAAGTAACTGAAGCCAGTGGAAACTTCTCCATCCATTTCATAAGTTTTCAAGCAATGTCTATTCAACACTATAATATGTGTGCTCTACTTGCTTTTTTCATGATTTACGTTTTCCAAGTTCAAATTCTCCACCTCACTACAGAAAAGAAATAACAGGACTAAAATAAGTTTAAATGATTCATTAAAATTTCTGAAAATCGGGCTGAACTATAACAAGACTCTGTAAAGAGAACTAACAGAAGCAGGGAAAAGGAGGGTTTCATAACCTCTTTAAAAAGGAATGGAACAGGACATAAACCGGGACAGTGCTCAGAAGTAATAATGAACTAAAGGCTAAAGACAGTGTAGGTGAATTAGAAGACACTTAAACACTTTGCCTTAGTTGTCAGCAGCAAGGAGAAGCACACAGGCACTGCTGGGAGAAGTGAAAACAACTACATCCCATTTTACCTCAGGAAAAATTTAAAAGAGCATTAAATATTTTAATTAGAGGGGACCTGATTCATCACCTGCTCAGAATTGGTACAAATAACATGTCAAGACGGTAAAATTTTAATGTTGAACTGTCACATGATGGATATTTGCTTAAGCTGGAGCATGAAAAGCCTGGCTTTGATGTATTTACAAAAGAGAGTTAAATAGTAGAGCAAGTTTGACAACCACAGACTCATTCAAAGGTTGAGATAATAAAGTGCAAAGCTGCCAAGACAGAAAACTGGGGGGAAGGGAGATGGATAAAGCATGACATGGATTTATCAACTGCAAATGAGACAAGATTAAGCTGTACTGAAATACAGTAAAGAAAATGTTACCATGTCAGACAGTCATCAGCTAAAATGCAGAAAATGGAACTTACTGTAACCATAAAAAGGTGGAAAAGGAAGTAGCACGGGGAAATGTCAAAAAGCACTGCTGACAGCTGAACTACTGTCCGTATCAAGCTTAATAATCTGAGCATGAGTTACATTTAATATTTTCAGCAATTAGGAAGATTTTGATAAAATGTGAAGACACTCTTAACACAGAACAGGTTAAAAAGATACACATAGATAAACTTTAGCAGGAAGAACTGAATTGTTGACAGGGTCATGCAACAGAGGTAGAAGAAGTGCTGTACTGCCCTGGACATGGGCACTCATTTTTTGAAAGATCTAGCAAGGCCAATTGAATGTCCCAGTATGAGACAGATAACAGGATAGAAAGGACAGAGTAAGGAAATACACAACTGTGACAGGCTCCACTCTCTGTTTCTAAATAATTTCACAGAAACAGAGAAACACAGAATAGTTTGTGTTTGAAGGGACCTCAAAGATCATCTTGTTCCAACCCCCTGCCATGGGCAGGGACATCTTCCACTAGACCACATCGCTCAGAGCCCCACCCAGCCTGACCTTGAACACTTCCAGGCATGGGGCATCCACAGCTGCTCCGGGTAGCCTCACCACTCTCACAGTAAAGAATTTCCTCCTAACATCTGTTCTATACCTCTTCTCTTTCAGTGTAATAAATAGGTTTTATTTATTTATGTATTTATTTTAAAAGCATAATCTGGACGTAGATTCCACTCCCCATTCCCAACTGAGCATCAACCACTAATACATAGTCAGGCTCGTTGTTTGCTCTCTGCCCCAAGTTTGGTTTTCTGTGCTGTGGAGATCCCCATGTCCAGTTGAGCATCCTGACCCCAACTGCTCTTGGGCAAGCTTCCCACATCCCTGTCTCCCGTCCATCCCACCACGTCAGGGAAATGCCCACGCCCCAGACACCTTCTCCTAGGCTCAGCCTACACACAGGGTAGCAAAGGCCACTGTCCAGAGGACCCCAGCCCTGCTTTGCATCCCCATATAACTACCATGCTGCTTCACAGAACTATCAAGGTTTTGGTTACCTCACCTGCTGAAATGTGCAGGAGAGGGTATAAAAGTAAATACTCATTCCTGCTTTCTAGCATTCAGTGCACAGGATGAACTGTGATCTCTCAGTGAGCAGGTCTATTTACCAGTCACTATTAAATAGTCACTATTTAAGTATTAATTCTGGAATTAATTCCTTGGGGGGTGGGGTTGTGATGGGTTTACCACAGTGCAGAACAATTTATAAACAGAAATGACCTTTTTGTGTAACTTGCTAATGTAAAATGACATATTTTACCCATTTTATATGTATGGAGCAAAAAGACAAAAGCCTCTGGCATCCAATGCAAGATACTCAAATTATCCAGGAAATAGCGATTTGTTAGACTCTTCTTTTTTCATGTTTCTTTAAGAAGCAGGAACACTTTTAAAATTTTAGTTTAGCAAAATATAATCATGCACACAGACAAAAAGAATTACATCTAGTCTAATTTCTAGATGCCCTGAAGCATCTTGCCTCGCCCTGCTGCTGCAGCTACAGAAGGATGCAGGTCTCTGTGATATTCTGTGTCACATCGGCCAGTCCCACAGGGACATCTAAGGTACTGTAGGGCATCAAAATGATACCATGTGCTTATATTCAAACAATGGAATTCTGCCCTCTCTCCTAGAGACTTAGCACTAAAACTTCGTATCAGAAATATTCCATTTGCCACATCAAAAAATCATATCCGTGCTCAGAACAGACTGAGTAAACTTACTCAGGCATGCATAGCAGGGAAGACTGCACAAGTTCAGCATTTCTGTGTTAATCTGCTACTGTAACACATAAAACACTCCTAAAAGTAAAGGACAACCACACTGGCCTGAGGCGGAGGACTGAAAAAGCACTGAGACGGAACTAATTTCTTAGCATTAGAACTGTCTTTTCTTCCTTGAGTCAAGGGTATGGCACAGTGGTGATGATCATGAGGCTGCTGAGAATAGAGTACTTCCACATCACAGGCTTCAGAGCAGCTACTCGAGTAAGGTGCAGAACAACTGTCTTCCCCTTATCTTCCTGGTACTGCTCCAAACACTGTTCTACAAGCTCCTCTGGCTGCAGAGCACACTAATCTCACAGTTACATCCCTGCTGGACACAATTTTGTCTTTGCATGACCATTCGTGTAACCCGCTTTGTCAAAATGCATTTCAATAACAGAGTTATAAGTTGCTTACCTTCTTATTTTAAACAGAGGCAACCCACACAATATGTATATTTCACCTCTGTTCTGCACCCACATGGATGTGTATTTTTATAAGTCACTGCCACAGGTATAGCTCTGACAAGAAGATTACTCAAGTATCAGTATCTTCCCGGGTAATAAACAGTACAGAAAGTCACCAGACTTAAGATTGTACAAGTCTGATGTAAATTTACAGAACTCAGCAGGAGATTTTTGTTACTGAGTGAATGGCCTTTGGATCAGAACTCAAAAGTGTCTGGTGTCCGAGTCCCATGATTTTCTCTTCATTAAATTGCATGTTAGATCATGTACTTACTGAGAGGGAGAATTAAGTTATGTTACAAGTTCGCCAGATGGTTTTTCATCCAACTTTTTATTGGAGTAACAACTAGCTTTTTACTGCACACTTATATGGCATAATTTGTCTTCATTGCTTATTCATTTCCAAGAGAAGTAAAAATTTCAGAGAAAAGCAATTGGAAATGGCGAGCTTTCAAATGGGATTATTGTCAGCAGCCACCATATATACTCAGGCTTCTTTAGAAAGAAATAGTAGACGTATACTGGAGCTAGGCGAAATTTCTGGCAGAACTTCCTTTCACTGATGCATTTAGACTCAGGTTAACTTCCATAAACAAAAAAACCATAAAATAGTAAATTAAATTAATTGAGGAGGATAAGATCCAGCTTTTGGAACATGAGCATATGGTGTCATTCTGATGCCCTTGGGTACCTCAGATGTCCCTGTGGGACTGGCAGATGCAACACATACAACTCCAGAGACCTGCATCCTTTTGGGACTGGAGGATCAAAGGAGACAAAGAAAGTGCAGGAGACAAAGAAAAGTGCTCCGGAGCATCTAGAAACTGGATTAGATACAAATATTTTTTTATGTGATTAGATTTGGCCAAACTGAAGTTATAAAAGTTAGACTAAGGTATATCAAGGTTAAGAGTAAAACAAACATAAAAATACCCAAAGCACATTTGTTGTTTTAAAACCATCTGAAATGGTTAAATATTTAATCTTAACATTTTTTAATGACAATAAACGTGGTTTAGATTAAAAAACCAAAACTCATTTTGACATTTACTTCAAGTTTAAAAAAATCCCTCAAAATACTAATCAAGAATTTTGCCAGCAGTTTCAAAAGCAAAGAAACACAAGCCTAGAAAACACAGCCTACTACTTGATATGATGACTGCATGCTATCCTACAATGCTTGACCAATTACTAAAGCATTAATATCTAATTTCTAAAGGACAAATTTACATACTAGGATATGAATTTGCAATAATGGGTGGTTTTACAATGCACAATGGAAAGTGAAACTGAAATGTTAATCATCCAGAACCTTCAAAAAGGTTTAGGTGGTCTTTATCTTCCCAGTGTGTGAAATACGCTTGGAAGGATGTCACAGGTCAAATGATTTTAGATTTGTTGTTTAATAACAGATTTGTAAATATTATCAAATACTCCAGCAGTAAAAAAAATGCAAGTCTGAAATGTTTACTTGCTTGTGAACACCTGAAGCAGAGCCCAACTTACACAGGGTAAGATGAGTTTCATACACAGATTCTGCCTGTTATTAGATCAGGTACAATTAGTGAAAAATCTCACCTTTTTAAGGTGACAAAGTAGCAGGAAGTAATACTTTAAATGTTGGTATAAATAAATGCTCTAAGTTTAGTTACGTGTGTTAACTACATTTCAGTGGATCAGGAGAAAGCTGTCTGACAAATTATAAAGCCCTGCTATCAACCTCCATGGTATTTTGATGTCTTTCTTTCCTTCACATCTGTTGAACGACATCTTCCCAGGAAAGCTTGTCTACCACTTTTCCAACTGACCTAATTAAGCAGAGTACAGCTACATAGAAATCTTTTCAAGAGTCAGGTGAGCACTGTTTCAATTGTCTATGAGAAAGCAGTCCTCACTAATGATAAACTTTCATCCCAACATTGAATTCTCTGCCATTAAGTCTTTTGTTCAGCACTAAGTCTAAAATATATATCTATCTCCATAATGCTCTTCCTTCCATAATCACTCTTCTACTTTCAGACAAATCCTCTTCTGCAGGATGTTCTCCTTCCCAAATACAAAACTGCAACATTTCAATGTTACGTATGGCCAATCAGTCATGTGTTGTTAAAACTTTGGGAATTGAAGTCTCACAGCACAACTTTAATGGACTGAAACTCGTTTGCAAGTATGAAGACACACAGCTGTTTTCCCATGCATTACTTAATGAGTTCTGTACAGAAAAGGGATGAGTAAGTACCATTGTGTCTGTCTCGGGAAGCCAATAAAAAGTTGATTTATAATCTCCAGTAAATACATAATCTCAGCCAATCCGCAATAGGCATAAACAAAATACCCCACATAATGTCTCCATTAGAAATATATCAACATGCACAACATTCCCCCAGCAGGGCTGGTATAACAGAGTAGACCTGTTCCCATGGCTACTTACTGAACTATGAAGATGCAACAACCCAGAGGGTCCTGGCAGCATTTCTGCACCTTTATCAGCATCACCAAGGCTGTGCCTGGTGCCTGCACAGGATCTTCCCTTGCCTGCAGCAACCAACTCTCTGGGGAGGTGACCTTCAAGCCCCTGATCAGCAACTCACAGCTTGTAGTGAAGTGCAAGTGCCTTGATAAATGACATGGACATTGCTTCGGCAGTAAGAAACTTTGTGCATTATGTGCTACTGTGAAAAGAGGATGGAAATGTCCCATCTCCAGAAAAGAAAAGAACCCTGAGAATATCTGAGAAAAGTTTGCCATCTTCAAAATCACTGCCTTGAGCAATTCTTAATTGGCATGTCTGGTACCAGTTTGCAGGAAGTGCGGGCAGATGTCAAACCAGAACACCTGCTGAAATTAGCGAATACCTGAATAAGCACTGAAACATTTTTGGCTTTTTTCTTTTTTTCTTTTTCTTCTTTTTCTTTTTTTTTTGTAAGACTGTGTTCAGAAGTTCCTTTCTTTGTAAGGGCGTTTCTCTGAGCTATTCTTAGAAGATATCATCCCCTTATGGATTTGAGCAGCCATTTACAAGCACCAACGTGTCTCCTGTATCCTTAGCAGAAGTTTTAAAACACTCTTCAGGGAAGGCTCTAGCTTTTCATTCAAAGTTTTGCATTTTACTACATGAATATAAAGCAGCTTTGCTTCCACATTTTTAAGAAATACTGTACAAGCTCAGCTGTCCAGCAAATTGGAAGAGACCAGGGTAACTGCATTTCAGTTTGTGTCTATTGCCTCCAGTCCTGTCCATTAGCACCACTGAAAGATCCTGGCTTCATCCTCTTTTCACCCTCCCTTCACGTATTTAAATACATTGATAAGATCCCTGCTGAGCTGAGCCTTCTCCAGGCTGAACAGTCCCAGCTCTCTCAACCTTCCTCAGTGCCCCATACCTTCATCATCTTAGTGGTCCCTCTCTGGGTTCTCTGAAGTCTCTTCATGTCTCTTGTACTGGAGAGCCAAGAAATGGACACAGCACTGCAGGTGGGGCCTCACCAGTGCTGAGGAGAGGGGAAGGATCACCACCCTGGTGGCATTACTCCTCCTAGTGCAGCCCAGGAACCCTTTAGCCTTCTTTGCCACAAAGACAAACTGCTGGCTCAAGTTCCACTTAGTGGGCACCAAGACACCAGGCCCTTTCCCGCCAAGCTGCTTTCCAGCTGGGTGGTCCCCAGCACATGCTGCTGCCTGGGGTTGTTCCTCCCCAGGTGCAGGACTTAAGTTTCTTGCTGAGCTTCGAGTTTCTGTCAGCTCATTTCTCCAGGCTGTTGAGGTCCCTCTGGGAGGCAACCTGATCCTCTGGCATATCAGCTACGTCTCCTGGTTTGACATCTGCTGAAAACTTGTTGAGGCTGCACTCTGCACCATCATCCAGGTCATTAATGAAGATACTGAACAGGACTGGACCCTGGGCTACACCACTAATTACTGGCCACCAAACTAGACTTTGTTTTGCTTTGATATATCTCTAGAATATAACTAGGCAGAATGAAGATGTTAGGGTTTTTTTATGCTACAGCCAGATGTTTGAAATTATCACAAATAGGACGCTTTAGGATTTCAAGTGATCCAGGAAAATGCTAAACCAGTGGATGCATTTATCCTGCTCTAATGGAAGATACAAGTATGTTCTTATATTCTGTAAACAGCGTAAGACACAAGCTGCTTTAATTTCCAAGATCCTGCATGCAGCTGCAAGAGTTCACCTCTCTCTTATTGCCACAAGAGCCCTCTGTTCTATACTCTGAAATTCTCACTCCTACCTTGAAAGAGGAATATATTTAACTATAGTCACTATCCTGGCTCAAGGAGAAGATAAACATACAGAACAAAAGAGGTCACAGAAAAATATAAGGAAACTGGTTGATTCATACGTTGTGTTATCATGCTAATGCGTAAGATTCATTTCAAGAGCATCTCCAACAGACCATTTTGCCATTGGTGTCCACCTACAGGCTGCAGGTCCCAAGAGCAATTCAGAATTGCTTTCTTCACTCATCTATAATTTAATGACAGTTTTTAAGAAATCCTTGAATCTGAGTCAAGAGTCTTAGAAAGAAGGATCAGTTAAAAAAAAGAAAAACAAGGGGAAAATCACACTGAAAATGAAGCTTTGACAAGTAAAATCAAAGCTTATTTTCAGAACAGTCTTCAACTTCACAGGCTGTACAACTACCTATTCCATCACTGTCTATTTTAGTGCAAGTGAAGGAGTACTTTTAAAAGAACTTGGTAAAGCAAAATGAAAAATTCCTGTAGAAACTTTCCTAAATACACAGTTACCTATCACATCAAATACATATTTTTTAAGAGGTCTGGTAAAGAAGCTTAGAGTTTGACACAGCACCTACAGAAGTTTTTATTTTTATCACAACTATTCCTCAGCAAGGTTCACTTGTGTAGAGAACTAAGTTGAAAGGGACTCATCACAGAGATGTTTCCTTACTTGACATATAGCACTGTATCTATGGGGTTCATTGGTCCTTTTCCAAATTTTGCTCAGTTTGCTGCAGAAATTGATATTTATACCAATAACAGAATTTCTTTGCTAAAATAATCGGTTGTGGAGAGGACAGTTTGGCCAGCATCACCATGTGTACAGACCTATTTCCAGCTAAATCCCTTTTAAAAACAGATAATCCCTACCCGGATATGCATTAAAGCTGCTCAAAATCATCCAAAAAAGTGTAATTTAAAACTCATTAATGTTGCTTCTATGACAGAGACAACATCCAGTTAATAAAATTCGCAACCATAACCACGTACACAACAGTTTTGCAACATGATAAAATCAAAATATTTTAAAAGAAAGATTGAGAAGCTTCTAGAAAAGACAGCATGTCACTTCAGGGTACATTCTAAGTCTTCTCTGGCGTGCTTTGTTTTGCATTGCTTTGAGTGTTTCTCCAGCATGGGGTTACCCATAAGAGCTGTTTAACACTGGCTTTTCTCCTCAAGAAGCCAATTCCCAAATCTGATCATTGTTGCCTGCTCCTGTACCTTGTTTTGCTTGATTACACTCTTTTTAAAACAAAATGACCAAATCTACTTTCAACCTGCAAGAGATGGACACATCAGGAATTGTACATCTTCTCTGTTTAGTCTATTTTTTTTTTCTTCTGGAAACACAGTAGTAAGAGGGTTTATACAGAAAGCGTTGCACTGATAAATCTTAGGATGCAAGCAAAGCAAGATTTTTAGGAAAACATACTACCCACTACAGTGCAACAATGTAGTTAGACAAGACGAGCTCCAGGGTGCACGACCTAGAAACACTTGAAGTGCATAAAATCGTGTTGCCGAGGTTAACACAAGAAAATTCTGTTTTTCCATTAGGCTGCCTATGGCAGGCAGCTGTTCAGCCAGAGAAGCTGCCGGAGCCAGCCAGCCACTGAGACCAACTCCAGGGAAAACAACTGCAGCCTGGCAAAGCCTGCATAGGAAAGGAGGCTCAGAGCAGGTGTCTGAGGAAAACATGGCAACAGGCAACTATTTCAGCTTTACCTGTCCTGAATACATATACACACCATGAAACATTTCTTTCTCTCCTTTCTCATATCTATATACAGACGAAAGAGACACTGAGGCTCAATGTATATTAAAAAATATGAACATTGTAACTATTATAAATATATTCAGAAACAAAATCCTCTATCATTTAAGGAAAGATTAAACCCCACCCTCATTAAACAAAATGAAGCAACAGAAGAGACAGTCTGGTGTTTTACAACATTTAAAAGATGCTACCATGCTAAGGAAAACCTGTGGAGCAGGACATTACATGCAGGAGAAACTAGATGAGTTAGTTAGAGTGATACCTGAGGTTACACAGAATATGCCAGAATCAGGCCAGATAATATTCCCCCAAGACAGTAAGTGTAAATTTGAACTTTCAAAACTGAAGTTGGCAATGCACTGGCCTTTGCTTTGCAGGGAGAAATCTGTCAGGAAAAACGAGCTGGGTGATTCAATTGCAGAATCACAGAAACAGAGACAATGGAAACATAGATATATGGAAAGCTGTACATGCTATACAACCAAAAATGCCCTGAATGAAATAATTGTGTAGCCAGTAGCAATAATTCAGTGCCCACATTGCAGCAGATAACATTGTTGCACACCTGTGGGCCTGCACCAAGTTATCATTTACAGATGCCATGGATTCCTGAAGAGTTAAGGACTCTGGCTTACAGAACACAAGGTGCCAGCACATGAAAATAAGCACACAGCTCTCAGCAGTGAAGGTGGTGGGGAGAAGTGGCTCGCCAGCACATGAGGTCATCATGCTCTGTACTCTATCACCAGCCTGCTTTACCATCGTGCAATTTCCCAAACCTCGATGGAGACATAGCACATGTGGTTTCTCATAGGTTATGACCTATAAGAATCAGAATCCTGAATAAAAAGCATTGCTGGGATTTATTGGATGGAAGGAAATTAAGACTGTGGAAAGCAAGTAAGAATATCAAGTCACTGCAGCAGAGGACTGTTGTCACAACTCCAGCTTTTCTCCTTCAGATAATTACTCTCGGTAAGCATTGCATACTAGAGAAACACACTCTAAAATTAGTACCTTTGCAGACAAATAGGAAAAAATCCTATGTATTCAGAATCCAAAAAAAGTGCCTGTATTTAGGTGTTACAATCTTTATTAGATTGTATTTTTCTAGTTGCATCTACTCTTTTATACTATAATTTTAAAATTGGACACAGTCGTATTTGTCTAGTTCATGTCAATATGGCAGGACACAGAAAAAAATAAACACATTTCTGCAATACTTCAGACAAAACATTTCCAGGAAAACCAGGAAATATTTAATATAATTCTATTTTGAAAAGTATCACTTCATCTGGGTTATCTGTATAATCTTGTTCTCCTAGGTTCAAATTTAAACCAAGCATTATTTCAGAGAAAGTCATACAGGGTGAGAAAGAGATTAAAGAGCTTGTGTTACTAGAAGACATGAAGTTCAACCTGAAACACAAAGATCACAAGTGATGGTGGGAGGAGAAAGGAAGCATGCTCTAGAAGATTGTGGGAAGTAAAAAAAAAGAAACAAAAAGTTACCGAGGAACAAATAAGCTGACCAAAAGAATAATGAGAATTAAGTTGACAGAAAAAAGGTATTAGAAGGAAACGAGAAGACCGTCAATTCTCAGCACTTCCAGTAGAAATCTTGGGAAAGATGAAGGATAGGAAACAGCCAACCAGCCTTAAGCCAGTAACCCAGCCAAACTGACCACTGCCCTTCAGCACTGCAGCTGGGGCTGTCCACATGCCTCCTGCTTCACCTCGACTGATCTTGACAAATAAAGATTGCTAAAATATTAGTTTAGGGCTGCTTAACCTACTTGATACAAAAAGCAGTAAGGACTTTTGAATTGCCTCAAATAATACTCAGTGCTTCAGAGCTATTTTTATTGCAATTCCACATTTAAAGTGACACTTTTGCATTTGATAACAGAGGAAATCATCACTTAGGTTGTTAATAAATGCTTGTTAACGCTATGCCCCACAGCCAATGTAAACACTTCCCTTTTCTGTGGAGAGACTTCTACAGAACCACTGAAGGCAAAAACCTCATATAATCCACATAAATGCATCAAGCTCCAATTTAAAAGTTAAATTTTCTGCTCAAACTTCTTCAGCTGGGAGTCTGTTCCAAACACCACTCTGATGAATTTCCACATGCAACTATTCACACAATATTTATCAAAAGTCATTCTTGTACCCATATTATCCTTGAGATTAAGCCAGTCTATTCCTTCTGCAGTTCTCTTTCTCATGTTAACATGATGCAGTCAGTTCCTCTCCCTTCCCTCTATTTACTTGATCACACAAGCAGTGTTGCTGTTACCTTGTCTTACAAGACAGGACCTGGGCCGTGCTGACAGCCCTCCTCATGTCCATTTCTTTTTTAAAGAGTCTCTTGCAGCAAGATGCCCAGCTCTGTTTTAGTCCCCCCTTTCTTCAAAACCATCAATGCTTAGATATTATGGCTAATAACCTCTTAGATATTTGCTCAATTGACAAGTAATAGATATATAACAGAGTTCAGCAGAAAACTTATGAAAACATGACAGAAGACAAGTATTTGTAACTAGTATTATTTACAACAAATTCTGATAAGAAATAAACAACTACAGAGCAACAAAATAAAAACCACCTCCTACTGAAGGAGTTTCAATGGGAACCACGCAAATCTAGGAAAGAAAATCCTGGCTTGACTGAAACCAAGAGAAATTAAAAGAAAAAAAACCCACCCACATTCCCAACTAGAAAATTCAATAAACTGGCTGGCCATATGCTAATTCACATCAGCCAAAACTTTGCTACTTTTACATGCTGATGTTACCCATCTTAAAAAGAACTAATTCTACAGATAAGGCATATTTCTTCTTACATAAATTAATGTCTATCTTTAATGGCGTAATATTAATTAACTTCACACTAAGCCAGGTTGTAGAAGCAGAAACGCTACTTCCATAATTTAGTAGTGGCAACAATGGGGATGAAAGGAAGGCAAGAAGAGAAATAAAAACAGCAAGAATGAGCTGAAATCAAGGAATAAGAACTTGCATGACACCTCACCTTTAAAAGAGTATGCATGTTTCAAAAACCCAAACGAAAAATCCCCCTACTATATAAAGGCTGACACATATTCTAAGCAATCAAATTGGCCTCTTGACCTTTCATACACTCATCTGTAACAGACCAGCTGCCAAAGCAAGAGAAGGGACATCTGTAGAAGCCACACAACGAAAGTCAGTAAAAGCCATTTTAAGTTTTTTCCTCAAATCTCTTGCTTTGGAGGAGCAGGGGAGAAATCTATCCTTCAATAAAGGGTAAATTGAATCAAACCATTTGCCTTCAGGAGAGTAGAACAGACTAAATGGACAGAATAAGAAAGCTGGTCAGACAAAAATAAAAGTGCCAGGGAGGATGGTATCATGTATTTATAAAGGAGTTGCTTTTGAATGGACAGAGAAGGGCAAGCTCCTCTCACTTTTCAAGTGTTTACTACTTTTTCTGGCTGTCAGAGGGGATTCTGAGTTCAAGCTCCATTGTCAGAGGATTGCTGCAGGTATTTCCTCCATCCTGCCTTGAATATTCATCTCTGAATGGAAAGTATCTGGTTGGATCAGGTGACCCAATGTGGTTTCTTCCAACCTTATCCATTCTATGATTCTGTATTTCGAATTGCCAGCCTGAACAAAACCCGAGTTCATTTAGTCAGAGTAACGATGACATCCAGTGGCCACCAAGTTAATCTCAGCCTATGACAGCAAGACAATTTCTTATCTGAATAGATAATCCTTCCATAAAGTTATATATTAACTCTGCTCTTCCACCTCTTAGTCTAAAAGCAGGAGTGCATTACAAGGAACACTATAATCACTAAGCAAAATCTTCCTATTCAGGTTCTCATACAAACTCTAACCAAACCTTTTTCAGTTCTATCTCACATTGAAAAATTACAAATCAAAAATATGAAAACTCTTAAGCATTTCCATGGTATTCAAAGAAACTGGAAACCAGCAAAAATAAGTGCACATCAAGGAAGGGGGAGAAGGGACCTGCATATGGACACACACAAGCCACTCAAGCTGTTAGAACTGCTGGCCACATTTACCAAACTCTGTCACAAGTACACACTTTCACAGGACATGGAGGAAACCACTTTTCAAGGTGCTTCAAAACAAAAAAAAGTTTATGTTCTCCACTTTTTGTAAAGAATCCAGTCAAAATACGAAAATATAACACTTAAAGCATGCTTGTGTTCTTTGACAGAAAAGGTCTGTTAAATACTTACTTGCCCAAATATTTCTGGCAGCCCCAAAACTTGACCAGTGAAAACACCAATGCAAATGAAAATCGCTGTGACCTGGCCCAATGAACCACGGATTTCCTTAGGAGATATTTCACTCAAATACATGGGAAGGGCACTTAAGGAAATGCCTACAAAGGAAGAACAAAACCCATACATTAAGTCAAAAGTTCTTTTCGTTATGCCAGGTATGTAACAAATTTCTATTGAAAGGAGTCTGGGTGTTAATCTGTTCACAAGAGTGGCATAAAAACACGCAAGGAACAGAATTATATCTATCCACAGATAGCATGAATTATTTTCCCTGCATGCCTAATTACTCTCGCACCATTTAATAACCATGGGATTGATTATCTGTTTCAGATCTACAGTGACGTGTGTAGGCTGCTCTTTGATAAGGAGCACCAAAGGTTACTCAGAGATGACAATCTCCAGGAGGACAGATTTTATGTTTTAAATTTGCTAATCCCAAAGCAAGCAAAATCATGTTAGCACTGGCACAGGTAAGGAAAAAAACCCCAGCGCATCAGTCAGACTGAGCAGACGCAGTCAGAGGAAGTATTTTTACTGTAAACAGTATTAGCAGATTTTCCTCGCAATACAGGCTTACAGCTGCAATGAACTCTTCATAATAGGCACAAAATAAGAATGAGAATTCTGCTCAAAGCCAGGAGAAAACAAATGCATGACCCTGGCCAGTGCAATGACAATGCTTTCACAGCTCCAGAAGTTTGGTAGTTTGGTGGTAATCTGAGACAAAAATTAGCAGTGAGCACCAGAATTACCCATGAACTTCACATGTAGTGACCTAAGAAGTTCCTGAGATGCTTCCTTGTACCTGCGAGACTGTTCTGGTGCTGCAGTGTCTTTGTGGTTTACTTTTAAACGGGGAAAACCATACTGATAGGACCAATTGATGTACCAAACCTTCCTTGATCCTGCTGGTATTTAGCATGGGATCCAACAACTTCTAAACACACAACAAGAAGCAGTGTTAATAAACAGACTGCACTCTCACAGCCAAGGGGTTTTCAGGACATGGAAACAGGTACATTACACTGGGGCTGGAAGAGGAAAGGTAGGGGAACAACCAGGGTTGTTAGCAGTGGTGAGCATCCATTCCAGTGTCTTCTCCAAACATCAGGTCCTCCAGCCCTTAGTCTGCCATTTTGTCCCACTGAGATCGGTGTGGCTACAGCTAGTCCCTGCAATGCCTCTTTTCATATAAATAAACTTCTAACTGGGGAAGAGGAGAAGGTTTATTTGTGGCACAAGCATTTCAGACACGTAGAGTGTGACCAAGGCTTACCTGCATCCACACCCATGATAATGCGGCCCAGCATGAGCATTTCAAACGACCCCGCCAGCAAGGAGAGGGACATCAGCAAGGCAGCTGTCACTGCAAACACATTGTTGAGCAGCAATGTGCATTTCCTAAGAGGAAAAGACAGTTTAGGTAGAAAACAGCATCATGGCAGTTAAATTTAGTTATATTAGAAGCACATTATGCTTTTGTTCTTAAATATCTATAAATAAAAAGTGCCTAACAAACACTGCCTCTTAGATGCTGTGTAGAGTTCTGAAATACAGCACTTACCCAAATGGATACAGTTTCAAACCTATACCACAGCTTTAAAATAAAGCATTACACAGCTTAATAAAGATCTGTACTTCAAAAGCACAGCAATGAGCCATCCTATGCATCCCAAAAACCTGAGTGCCAGGCCTGAGGCTCTGTACATGAATATAAATGAGCATACTCTGGATAGATGTCTGTATGGAGAAACCAAAGAATATACTTCAAACAGCAATAAGCTGGTGTAACTACAGGCACTTTAATGCTACATACAGTTTTTGCCACTTTGAGAACTTCTCAACTGTGATGAATTTATGTCATCATAATTCTTCCTTAAATCCTCGATATTAAAAACATACATTGAGGAAAATTACTTCCCACTTGTAGAGTTAGAAAAAACATCTGGGCTCATTTAAGTGATAAAATACAACCCTTTTCTAAAAACTGTTGAAATTAATCAGAATACAGATTTATGTGTTTCTTCCCCTCTTTTAAAATTATTTCATTCTATAACAGTTAAATAAAATTTTTTTCAAGTAAAAGTAATACTCTTCATGGCAAATTATTACTTCATTAAAAAATAAAACCAAAATCAGAAAAATATCTTTTAAAAGTTCCAAAACATCTAAATTTCTCATTTGCCAACAGCTGCATTTCTTTCAGTTTTCATGTTTCAGAACTCTCTGCTCAAGTTTGAGGGACTCATTAATTCAAAAGAAGAGGAATGACCAGGGAGGCTGTCTACCCCTTTCTTTTCTGAAGCAGGTACCAAACTGACCCAGCAATTCTCATCCTTTTCAACATGTAAGTATCAACTGGAAATCTCACACCCATTGAATAAGTCATCCAACTTTTCACAACAGATCCATACATTTTTGAAAGGAAATAGTTTTAATATTCGTATTTTTAATTACTCTTCCTGTTTTTTAGTGAGTTTTGAACACGGAATGAATAACGCAACTTGAAGATTAAAAAATGAGATACAGTTCATTTAAAGTCTATACAACATAGCTGATGACTGTACTATTTGAAACAGATTTTTCACTTGGATAAGCACTTTGAGATGGCTGAAGTGATATAAATAATGTCAAAAATGGAAAGAAAATGTTCATTCAAGTCAAACAAGTCTTATACATTTATCTGAAGATATCTTTTGAGAAAACGTTGGCCAGCAAACCCTTATACTATGCAGCTGAGAAAAGCACAGCCTAATTAAGCAAGATAAAAACAAATGCTTTGACAGATTAAAAAGAAAATGAAAGCAAAACCCCGTGCTGTTTAGGGTGTTACTATGTAGAGCAGTGTCTGTGGCAAGGTTTTGGTAGTGAAGGGGCTGCAGGGGTGGCTTCTGTGAGGAGGTGGAACGAGGGCATAACAAGGTCAGTGGAGGAGAAGGTGCTCCAGACCTGAGTAGGTTCATCCCAGAGGGACTGTGGTCAATGGGAGCACAGGAGGAGTGAGAAGCAAGGAATGGCACAGAAAAGTTGCTACACGCTGACCCCGACCCCTTGCACTGCCCTTTCTCTGAAGGCACTGAGCGTGACCTGCCGTGGTATCAACAGGAAGGAGAGGAGCCTGGAGTGATGCTCACCCTAATGTCTCTCCTACAGTGACCTAAACAATTCCTTGAGCATATTGCTCTGGGTGCTCAGGATACACAACAGCAGACACTCTTCATTAGAAGAGGAGAATTTAAATTATGAAGTGTCAAAGCCACATCTGAACATGGGAATTATATTTATGCGGATGAAAGTTCGCTTTCAAAAAATTACTGTACATCTCTCTTGAAGTAAATAGGGCCTAGGAATCCAGTAATTTGAAATTTATGTTTTTAACCTTACAGCAATATGATTCAAGAGTGTTCTTTTAAAGTCATACATTATTTCTGAATAATGCTTTTAATCCCCCCCAGCTCATTGTTCTGTGTCGGTGTAAATGGAGTTCAGCTTCATCATACATACAACCCTCCAACCTACACTTGAACAATTTAACAGCAAAGTATTTTATTGTTCTGTCAACATTGCACGATGTGCTCCTCAATTACCATAATGATGTGTCAGTCTGGGTTCCTAGACCAGACAAACACACTGCAGTGTGAACAGCAAACTCAAGAACCACTCCCTGGTGAGCAGCCTTTATCCACACAACCGCTTCCCACCTCTGCTCCAGCGCTCATCCACTGGATCTATAACAGAGCTGTTTCCATGGTTTAATGGAGATGAACACAATAAACAGGGGCAGAGTCTGCAAGTGTAAAGGTCTGCCCTGGAAATCTGACCAGCTCCAATCAAAGTAGTGTATCTATGACAGAGATCAGGCACCACTTTAACAAACTTTCACACAAAGCTGTTCTACTCTTCACTGAAAAGTCAAGCCTTCTGTGAACTCATTTCTACTTCATTTTATTTTTAATAAACATTCAGCAATATTCTGGTAATTATTCAATCTGAGTCAGGCATAGTTTCATATGTCTAACAAGTGTGTAAAAGCCAAATCAATAATTTGGCAGAAGAAATTGAAAGCCTAAAAATAATTTAAATAATGTGACTATGGAAAATATTTAAGAATTGAAAATTGAGTGCTGTAGTGACAAAATAAATTCATGAAGAATGGGTAACAGCAAAGAATATTAACTTGCTGTAAGCATGAAATGAAAGAACCTGCAAATGTACTCTTTGAGGTGAAAAACGAGATATGTACAAGTTGGGAGAATGACAAATGGACCTAGGAGAGTACAATCTAAAGTAATGGAAATAGTCAAAATGTAAAACAGAAAAGTAAGAACACTGGAGGTTAATGCTTATATTTAAGCCTCCATGATGATGTTCTCCTGTGATTTAACTGACTAAAAGGTATCACATAAAATAGAATTTACAATTAAGGAAAATACAAATGAGCAGTTATGGTGAATGCTACAATGGTGGGGTTTTTTCATGCTTTTCTAAATATAGATAAATTATAAATTACCTTTAAAATTCTCTTTGAAAGACTGTATGAAACAAAGATTTGACAAAAATACCTAGTTAGTACCCACAGCAAAAATTCAAACACACACCAGCAGAAACATTCCCCAAATACTCATATGGTCTCTGGTCAAGACTTGGTCAAATACTGCATTGTGCAGAGCATGGATGGCATTCCCAAACTTGAGGAAGACCAAACATGAACTTTATCCTAGTCTAGTTCTTCAAACTGTATTTTAAGTTGACACAAGGCAGGAAAAAAAAGAAGATCAAATTTTTATTGTCCTATGACAACAAATGCAGAAGCAAATGAGATATGTTGATAGCTTTGCTTGTTTGCAGTACGATATGCAGCAGATTCATGAAACAAGAATTTGCCAGTCCTTTGTGAAATCTTTTCTATTTTATAGTATTTCCCTTTTGCACTCTTGACAAGTCACCCTCTTTGGCATCTCAACCCACTGCCCATTCAGAGCAAATGGCTTCTGTGGCTCAAATGACGCACAGTGAGCTTTTAGGGTTTAAAGATTTATTTCTTTTTTAAATAAAAGTAAAGCCTTCTAGAGAGACTAAGTGATAAACTGCCTTAGAAAAAGCAAGTTTTCCAATACACTTACCGTCCAAAGAACTTCACAATTGGAGTAACAATAATGGCACCCACAAGGCCACCAATGGCAAAAATAGAAACGGTCATGGACCAGAGGAGCGTCAGTGTGCCTTCATCCATGGAGAAGCCATACCTCCTCTCCCAAGTTTCATTGTAAAACTTCTTGATGTACTGCAAGAAAATACATAAGAAAAATATGTGTAAAAAAATCACACTTTGAGAATACAACTGAGAGAAACAGAATTTAAAAAAACCAGAAGAATCCAGTAGCTTGCTCACAGGAATCAACACTGCTCTTCTATCTCCCTCCTCCAAAAAATGGGCCGTCACTTCTAGGTACAACTGCAGGTTGTATCAGTCCAAGCATATATACAGTAACTGAATCAGTGCAAGTATATATACTATTAGTCCAAACATGTATAACTACATGGTGGTCACAAACAAGATAGGGAAAAAAACCACAGGTAGACAGGAATGTCCAGGACCAGCTCACTTTTTAGGCTTCAGTGTGCCAAAGTTTACACTCTTTTTCTGCTTTCCTCACATGAGCACATGTAGGTTGTTGGAGTATGCATTCTAACAGCTTCCCTTCCCCGATGTTTAATTACACCAGGTTCTTCACGTTTTTAAAAGGCAAAGATGTCATAGCTGCAGGACAGCATTTTAACATAGTCTCTGTATGCCTGCAGATACAGCTCCTATTTACTTTCTCTTTAGTCAAGCTTCCTTGTTTTCATGCTCCCATTTCAAAACCAAGGAAATGCCACCGTGGTGCCTGATGCTCTGGCAAGGACACAGTACCAGGCAGTTGCAGTCACTGCAGCAGAAGGGCACAGCACACTTATGAAAAGCTCTCAAGCTCTACTGTATTTAAACTTTAATCTTGGCACTTTACTCCAGTTTCTTCTCCAATCTCCTTCAGCACATAAAAGCTCCTAAATTATCCTGGGACAGGACCCACCAGTATAAGCCACTACATTTTCCCTGTTCAAACTAGGAATTTCAAACTTTATCTAAAGTCTGGCCTTGGACGCATGAGATATTCAACTTGAGGGCTTTTAGTTTGAATCACCATCTCTCTATCCACAAAGTACCTAAGAAAGGAGGAGGTAAAACATACAACTTCCTGTCTTCCATCTGTCAAGTTTCTAGTAGACATCTTGTGCCCTGAATTGAAAGGAGGACAGGGTTATTTCTCCCATCCTGTCTTATATGTTTCCAAACAAACAGAAGAAAATTTTAAAAAACCCACTAAAAATAAAGAAAAGTCAATTTGGTGCTTGAATCATTTAGATGAATCTTGCAGTAAGCTTCCAAATGAATCTGCCATTTAATCAAGTAATAACATCTTAGTTCCTTAATACCAATCTCAATTATATTTAGATTCAGACATCTTCTTGTCTGTTTGAAGTTAATTTCTGATAGTAATGGATACTTTTAGAACACTATTAGCATTTCTTGATAATGGCTAAAAATAGTATGTAAATTATTCTCCCCTTGTGTTATGACTAATTTTCTCACCATAGCTTTGTTATTTACAAGGAGACATCAAATAACTGCAAATATTCACAAAAAGAAAGTACAAACTACAATACTCAATAGTAACAGATAGATGGATGCTCTGATATGTACAGCACCTCCCTCTGGATTCCCATTGCAAATAAATAGGAAGATAGTAAAACACACAGATTTTGAGGAGATGCACATGAAACAAAACAAATCTGATCAAACAAATCCACTGGATTTGAACCCATGGAATTCTGCGGAAAGGCTTCTTTGGGGTTTTGATCAGGTGTCTCAATAACACCCGAGGCATAAACCTGTATACAAAAATTTTAGCCCCTAATCAAAGCCTCCAAGAAATGGTAGCTGAGTGATAGCAGCATCTTGTTTTCTCAACTGCCTCAGTTTATTACTTTAGTACTGCTAGGGTGAGCAAGATAAGAGGAATGTAAGTGATGTGTATAGTTTTATATATATTAATCTAATGGATATATTTTAAATATAAGAGAAATATTTTCCTTGTCATACCAATTGTTGCAAAGGTCATTCACACACAGTGACAACCACTGAACCAGCTGACAGAGCAGGCTGTATGTTTGTGCCATAGGAATTCAGAGCTGCAGTCTCCTGCAGGAAGAGGGCAAGTGCTGCACAGCAGAAAGTAGCAGGGACTTTGCTTCCCTCACAGAGCACAAAGCACATCATTGTCTCACAGGCATTCCCCACAACCGGTCCATGACATGAACTGAAGAAATTCAGCCCAGAAAAAGACAGCTTCAACTTGTATTCAATTAAGTCCTTTGTGTTCCTACTGCCAGATGCTCCCATATGTTTTTAATAAATTCTGGTAACTCTTTGAACAAGCCCATGGAGACCTGTAATTCTGGGTTTCTCAGGAAATCATACCTGCAGTGGGCTACTGCTCTTTCCCACAGAACCACGGGGAACAGAGTGGGAAGTGATCTCAGCTCTGAACAGAGTTTGTACAATTTATTTCCCCCTTGCAACAATCAGGAAATTAGACTAACTCTACCTCACAAGATGATCTGAACTAAAGCTCACCAGTGAGAACTACAGGAGTATTCCCCTATGGTTTGATGAGCTGTCATGATTTGTGGCACCAAAAGACTATGGACACAAGAATTTACAAATAGTTCTTCAATGATTCAGTCTTAAATTACCTTCCCCCACTCAGTCAGCTCAGTCACCCTGCTGACGTGTTCAGTTCCAGGATCCTGGAAACATTCCGTGTTTTAGTCAACAGTCATTATGAAGCGTTTTTTCACTACTTCTCAAAGCACCATACTGTCCTTCTCTAAGGATGGAGGACTTCAGCATCAAGAGGAATTGTACTCAAGTAAACGGCGGCATAAGATACCCAGCATCCTACAGAGGGAAGGATATCCAACAATGTTGGCTGTAAGCTGCATCTCACCACAAGAAATTATTTCGCCTACCAAGTTTTTGAATGAAACTCATCTTACAGTTTGTAGGAATTGCTGCACTCCCAATATTACCTCTTACAAGGCTGCTGTTTTCTACAGCTACAAGATGCTCCACTTTGGTGTTTCTCAGTCACCTCACATCAGTATTCCCAAGAGGTCACCTTGCAGCAGACTGATTTAGTGACATACAGGAGGAAAACAGATGGGACAAAGTTTCCTTTTTTGTGCTGCAATAAGCACAGCTTTTGTATGGCTCGCTGCTCCCCACCATGGCTATGAACTGAGCCCATGCTCTTCCCTTCAACCTGGTCACTGCAGATCTGGGGACAGGGACAGAAAGTTGGTCTGTCCTAGGCAAATGGATGACACAGATTAATCCTGGAGCTAGAGAGAGGGCCAGAGGACACAGTGGTATTTTATTCTTGAAATACACAACTTCCTTGTCAGTAGAACTACTCCTTAGCCCTAGCTAATGCATGGCTTAACACAACTAAGAGAGACACAGAGTTCTCGATCAAACCCTGGAACACCAGGGGAGACTTCATGCATACCTGTAATGGTATGACCAAAGCCATCAGCATAGTGCCCAGTGTCAATCCAAAAGCCACACTAAAGATTTCAAGCAAAAATAGACTATTCTGGAAGTGTTCCTAAGGACAGCACCTGGAATTTAGCATTTGTCACTGTATGGTGGCATCTTCAACCTCCTCACTCACACTCTGATCACCACTATAATCCATCACATGGCTCAAACATAACAGTCTGAGTATTGTCAAGGAGCACATCCTATCATCCTTTCTTTCCTTTACTCCTGCAGAAAGTGACAGGAGGGCTCTGACTACCAGGACAGTCCATTTTTTAAATGGTACTTAAAAGTTTAGAAATCGGCTCATTCTCACAGCTCTGTTGACAGCCCCAAGGCAGTGCAGGAAGGATTTCTACCGCCAGGGCAATCAATACCATTGCTCACAGTATTATACCTTCTTGCTGATTTCTTCTAAGCCATGTTTATCCTCTGATGACTGCAAGGTGATGTCTGGACATGTCATGGCAGAATTAACATTCAGTTTATCCAGCCTTGAATTATCAGTACGTAAAATACCAGGAACTTGAAGAAAACTACTAGAAATTATGAAGCAAGCCATTAAAAATTTCTATAGGCTGTTTCTTCCTAGTGCTTTGGGTCAACAATTCACCAAATAAAATGCACATATGAAGAATAAATTTTAAAAAATTGCTTCTTTCATTATTTTAATAAATATTGCATCCATCTTTAACATGAATAACCTGTTCAGGTGGAAATCTATCCACACATTTTAATGGGAGACTTTCATAAAAGAAGAAGCTTAGTTTTGGAAAGGAAATACTTTGAAATGGAATTTCCACAGTTAATTCCCAATATTTACTAGTTACTTTTCAAAATATTGTTGCTTGCCATGCCACTGAATTGCTTACTGCTGTGCTTAACTGAATTAAGAGGGTCTCTAGACAGCCAGTGTAAAAACAAATTGTTCAGATCTCCATTTGTAATAACTGATATTTTAATGAAGTCCTCACAAGTTTTTATACTGATTTCACAGTACTCTATTCATCATATCTATCCCACATATTGCAGCCAACAGATGGTCAACCCAGCAGCTTTGAATTCAGAAACAAACAAGGCATCACCACAAAACGCAGAGGAGGAGGCCTATTATTTAAGAGGAAGCCAGAAACACTGCTTACAGTATCAGTACTGTGGGAATGAAATGTTGTGCAACCCTCTAGAATTAAATGATGTGAACAGATTTTACTGAACATGTGCATGCAGCTAGCAAATACTCAGCAGTCAGATTTTAAACATACTTTATCACATAAAAGTGTGCAAGAAGATCTAGTATTAGCCTGGGTTTGGGAGAATGAGACGCAAACCCCATGCACCCATTCACTTCAGCAGTGGCATTTAGCTCTCTGACAGCTACTGAATTTATGTGATAACTTCTTAGGGAGCAGAAAGAAGGTTTTAGGCAAAGGAAAGTTACCATATGAGATTCAAGCCCCTTCTACTTTGTAATCAGGCGGATTATAAATGCAGGATGCTGAGGAGCACAATAGCTGGACAAGGCTGCCCTCTGCTGATATTAAGTTCCACTTTCGTCAGTCACTTACCGCTGAGGGAGCGTTCACCACCGATAGATTGTAACCATAAAGAAAAGACGACCCAAAAGCACCAGTTAAAGAGGCTACAATAAGACTCCCAGACCAATTCTGAAAAACAAAGAAAAGATGCAGCCATTGTTAGTATACTTAAAATTAATGTACCTCAAGTTTTAAGTACTCCTTAGCTATCTTGCATAGCTCGTTCAGGCAGATGGCCTTGCTGCAGAATAATAGCCTGAAACACTTCCCCTTGCTCAATCTGAGAAACAGTAAATTTGAAGTGACACCACCTCAGTTAACATCTACAGAGGCATAAGCGAACATTTGAACTTCTTTCAACCTCACAGAGTTGTGCTGCAAGCATTCCACCAGCTTCCACACTAAAAAGTAAAATGCTGGGAAGCATAATCTCAGCAAAGGAAATCGTTGACAATGTATCACCAACACAGCAAAGCAGGGAGTAGCATTACGTGATACAACAAACAGGTCTGTGGGTAGGTCTGACTTGGGTGAAAACTCATAAAATAGTGTGCCCTCCACTCCCATAAGGATTAGTAAAATCGTGACCAAAAAATTAAAATGATGACTACAAGCTAGGTTTTGTAACCCAAATGCAAGTTCACCACAGTAATTTGCTGCCACACACACTCTTCAGTGGAGACACATTTGCCCTTTTCCCAATGACACACCTGTACCTCTCCCTTCTCAAGTCTCCTCCCCTTATCCTCCTCATGCTGTTTTTAGCCACTTCTGCAAACAATTTCTTTTCCCATATCAGCTCATGAATGGAAGGTAGAACTGCTTTGATTTGAGAGACTTTGCATTTCAGGGTCCTTTCCATCTTCCCTAGTGTTACTTTCTGCCACTCAGTTCTCCTGCTGGACTACAGACAGTGGCAGAAGAGGCCACTGCCAGCCATGCTGAAGAGACATTAGTGTCTTTGTGGCTGGTCAATTGCAAGTGTCATTTTGTAGATCATGAAAGCCAACTCTGAATATGCTAAAATGGATGTGTTTTTAACACGTTTTCAATTTAACAACTGTGATAAGAATCTAGAATTTCAGTCACAGCTCACTGTCATTTATGCCCAGTTTCCTCATTCACCGAAGCCTCAATCCTCTCAAAATGGGAAAGACCTGCTTAAGCAGGCCTAAAGAAACTCAGCTTCAGTTATATCACTCACAACACCACAACAGGATAATGAGTCAATACAGTCTGTCAACTGTGCAATGTTGTATGTTCACTTGGGAAAATGAAAGCCTGGAGCATGAATGAGGTTTGTGTAGCTGGCACATGGCACGGCAGCAGTGACAGTGGACTGGAACGAGCTCCCCCAGCCTTGCAGGCACAGCAGGGCAGGTGAGCACATGGTGGCTATTGGCATGTGCCAGAGCTCCTGTGCCACACCATCGGCACAGTCTCGCTGTGACCCGTGGAGAACGGATGAGATACCCGAGTGCCAGGCTGGGGACCACGGCCTACAACCCAGCACTTGTGGGGTCTGCCACACTTGTAGCTGCCAATTCTGAGTGTTCAAAATGCACCCTGTACGACTGCTGAGTGTTTTTAACTTCTTCCACATGATGTGGGAACCTTTTAAGAGATTACACAGTTCATTAACCAGCCTGGTTTTGGTCAGGTCAGGAGGAAGTATGCAGGGGGAAAAAGCCTCATGTAAGAAATATACCCCATTGAGATCATTACATAAGCCAAACACAATTTATTATTATTAGTCAGCTTCTTAAAATGAGCCTGCGATACACACACAGAGTTTACACCATTACTAATAAAAATGTAGAAACTTTGACATAAGGCTTTATTTAGCTTCTGGTGATAACACCCTGTATTAGGTGCTTATTATTTCTCTGCTATGCACAAGCATTCCTACACTTACTACTACTCTGAATGAACGATGCTGGGCAGAATAGTCCTGGTGGTCTACCAGACTGCTCCCAAAGGGTTCAGAAATGATAAGCATGAGTTCCCAAATGTTATGCAGTAATCTTGATGCAATATTTCTAAAGGGCTCTACTCCAACATCAGACCCATCAGAAAAATCCTGCAAGCAAAATTATTTGTAACATATAGCCTAATGTCTATTAAAAACTTCAATGAATGCTTAAACCTTTCAGCACACAGAAATTATATGTATGTAAGGCTAAGTGGAAGATGTTAGAAAACCTCACAGCTGTAATAGCTGGGTTTAGAAACTACCTCAGTACCATGAATTTTTTAGGTATACAGGCTGCTGCAGAAAACCTCAGGCTCACTCAATTCAGAGGTTTTGGAACCTGGAACATGAACGTCAACTTCTACATGATCTGTCTCTTCACTGACTGTTTTAAATATTTGCTCAGGCTTCAGCCACACCAGATAAAGATGAAAGCACAATGAAGCAAGAATGCAAAAAAAAAAAAAATCAAACTGTTGCTCAAAAAAAAATATTAACCCTGTGGCAACATTAGCAAAAGGAAAGGGAAGAGAAACACAACCCACAATGCGTTTTACAATGGCCAGGAAACAAAAAGGCAACCACACCTCCTTCACAGGTGCTCCTTGGCTTCATGGCCATGTGTGTGCTCATGCGTCGCTGCTGTCAGCCCGAGGGCAGGAACGTGTGACAGTCACTACAGCAATAAGTGTTCAGCCAGGAAAGCTGCATGTCAGTTCACAGCAAACACCTCCAGATACCTGAGGACTGCTTACTTGTGAAAGCCCAGATTTTTGGTCTAATCACAGACCCCAGGGCACTGTGCTCTGAAGAGGCTTTCCCCAACTCCAGTCCATGTTCAGTATGCAGTGTAATATTTGTGCTGGCCACCATGAATCTCAAATTGTTTTCCTTTTTTTTTTCTTTTTTTTTTGCATGACAGCTAGCATTTCAGTTTTTATTTCAGTTTTCAAAACACAGTTTAGATTATTGGAATTTTGTTAGTTAGTTATAGCCCTCTTCTCAGACTATAATTAAGCACAACAGTTAGTTGTAAACATTGCACTCACGCATAAGGAAGTTTTGGTCTTTTTAAACAGATATTGCAAAGACTTTCTATTGACACAGGAAAGGTGGACTCTGTAGCACCTTACCGGATACCCTTAATGGGACCAAGGTCCTGCGCCAGCCGGGCGCTCCCGGCAGGTGCTCGCGGACGCGGCGCCCTCCGACTGCTCTGCCCTCGGGGCTGCAGGAGATGAAGGGACATCTCCATCCCTCTCTCCCCGGGTCTGCCCTTGCCCAGAGAACTTGCCAGTACGGGTGGTCCTGGGGAGCAGCGAGGAAGCAGCAGCGGTGTCCTCGCCCTGCTCTGCTCCTGCTGCCTGGCACTTCACCCGCGGCGGGGCCGCGCTCCCCGGGTGGGCACACACCGGCCCCGCCGTTGCCCTCCGCCCGTCCTCTGCGTCCCGGCTCGCGGTATTTTTAGCTCTGCCCGCCGCTGGCCTCCCCTGCACCGGCAACTTTCCGAGCGGGGAACGGCTCGGCGCCGCCGCTGTGCAACCTGAGCTCCGCCTGGCTCCGGGGGCAGCCCCGGGCTGTTACTCCGGCTCCCGCCGCCTCCGGTGCCAGCCGCGCGTTCCTCTCTCCCCACCACGCCAGAGAGGATCGGAATCGACCCCTCTCCCGTTAATCCTCCCCGGGGCGCGGGCAGCGCAGGCCGAGCTTCCCCACCGGTACCGCCGGGCTCGCTCCCGCTCCGCGTAAAGGGCCGCGGCATTCCCGCAGCACGGAAGGCT
>VZRJ01003971.1:303197-374497 GCA_013397565.1 Ptilonorhynchus violaceus | reverse complement strand
AAAAAAAAAAAAAAAAACCAACGTATTTGTATAGGTTCCAAATAGCTATTTTCCTCATCCAGTCCCCAAATAGCAAATAAATGTCTTGATGGAAGATTTGATGAATTCACTCACCACTTTTTTCTTCACCGCATTATTTTCTTTCATCACACCGTTGCTTTGCTGTTTGTTCTCCATTCTATTATCTTGTTAAGTAATAGCTGAGGAAGAAAAGAGGGAAAGATGTGCTACTGTTCAGCAAGGGAAAAAGCTACAGGCTCTTTAGTAGATATGCTGCCACTATTAGAGCAGGAACATCAGACCAACTGCAACTACAAAAGAAGTTTAGTCAGTCAGGTGGAACCACATTACTATGGCTGGGTTCCAGCCAGGACATTTGGATTAATTGTTGGTGTGATTCTAATGACTATTAGACCTTATACTAGCTGGGTCATTGCACATTTGGAAAGGAGGAGTCCATTTATTTACTGCTCTATTGATCAAATTCATGCCTCAGTATCACCATAGGTACTTTAATCATGTTAAAGGACATTTTAATATTAATTTATTAAAAATCTAAACCAGTTTCTGGTGTTTCAGAGAGGATCTGGTATTTATATGGTGCTTCCTTGCGTGATCTTGGGCAGTCCGCCAAGTTGTTAATTTGGAACACGGATTACGTTTTCTTCTTCTTCAACATCTTGAGATGACAGCACATTTCAAGATTTTTGCTTATGTGACCATTATGGTAATGATAGATCCAGTCCTGAGTAAAAGTTCTCTTCCAGACAAGAGTCTACAAGACAGTGAGCTATGATACATGGGGAGTACCAGGCAGTTTGGTGAAACAGCACACTGGAGTGGAAATTGTGTCAAGGCCATCCCACACTCAGGAGGTTTTTAAGCTGAATCGATTCTATGAGGCGTTAGCAGTACTGGGGCCACTATATCAGATGGTTCCAATAAATCAGTCTGAGCTTTTAAGTAAGAGAAACTAAAGATGTGATAGCATCCTATAAGCACTAAAGCCAGAAAAGTTACCTTCTTCCCTCTCTACCTACCAGTGTAGTCAATACTAAAATCCTGCAAACAACTCCTTTTCCTCTGCTTCAAAGGGCTTTAGTCAATTTCTGCTAAATTGTTCTTCAAAAAGGGCTTTCAAGGCAAATGTATTTCATTTTATAGGAGAGAGGTTTAGTCTCATCATCAAACAGTCTCATGCCACATTTAACAAGTATGCGAAAAATAATGTCAAGACCTGTTGTCTGAATCTCCCACATCCGATACAGATTTCATATATGGATAATTAGATAATTAAATTAATGAAGGTTCTGACAGAGCACAAACCAAGCATCATCAAACTGGAATTTAAGAGCGGACAAGATAAAGAGTATATGGGTCATAGCACTGAAACAGAAACAACACAGTCAGAAACAATCTGCTAAGCATCTAAGGGGACATAACCTCACAGCTAAGCTACTAGCAGGGATAACTTGTGTCTGCCTTCCCTCACTGAGTTTATTTTTATATGACTGAATTTTTTTTTTAACACCTTCAAAAAATTTTAAGATACATCTGTTGTGTCTGGAAAGCTTAACTGCCGGCAGTGCATCATCTGTGGAAGTGTTCAGATTGAGTTATCCTTCCTGTATTTCAAGAAGGACCTTCCCTCTGATGTTCATATAGCTTCTACCAGGTAAAGTTGCTAAAGCTGTCGATCCAAAGACTCATTATTTTTTCTTTGTCACAGCAGATTAGATTTGTCTGCTCCATAGCTTGTACCGTTAGACAGGAGGTAACTCACATATCAGGAAAGGCTCATTAATATCAGGCCAGGGGGCATCTTGCATTTCAGGTACAGTTTGCTTATCTACTCATCCAGCAGTTTATTTAGTAATGTGTAAGCTGAGTTCATCAGTAGGACGTGCAATCCAACTGAGTCCTATGAATTGTTAGCCTTGGCAAGGACGGCTCAGCAGTTCACAGAAAAGGACCATTATGACTGGCACAGCAAACTGACTTGGGAGAGGTATTAATAAACCTACTGTAACCCAGGTTTAGTTCCGAACTTCTATTGAACATTCAACTTTCATTTACTGATGTGCAAGCCAGGAAAAGCTGTAGGGAAGCTGTCCTGTTCAGAAAAAGCAAGTGTACAAAGTGAGCAGTTCAGACGAACTAAGAATTTAAACAGCCATATTTGTTGTTAGATGATGAAATCACCAAGGAGATGGCCACTGCAGGAAAGCTGAGTTAAAATACAGTTGTTAAAAAAACCAACAAAACCAAGCCAAATTAAGAAGCATATAAGACCTGGACTAGATCAATTATTATTGTCTAGTCCAAGTGTAAGGCTCAGTAGCCAGTGAGGGCCCATTTGCCATCTTGATCAAATGAGCATGGACTTACATCAAGGCCCCAATCACTCCACCCAAAACACAACACAAACAAGCTTCAGGCAGTTCATCTGTGATATAAAAGATTCTGCTGTCACAAATTCCTCATGATGGGCATGCACAGCTTCCCTATCTATCTCCCAAGTGCAAAATTATACTACCTCCGTAAAAAAATTATGTCTATGTCAATGTTGGACTACTACAGACAAGGAAAATGTGGAAGAGCAGCCTCCAGCAGAAAAAATTCACTTGTAATTATAAACTGGTACAGCCTCTCAGGGACAGAAGGGGACTACTCAGGACATATCTCTTCCAAATATAGCACAGAAGAGTTTGGTTTCTTTTAAAAGCAGGAAAAAGAAGCACTAAGAGAGACAACACCACAGTAGGGTGTGAATGTCAAAGCTATGGAAAATACATTGGTGTACAAATAATCTAAACAGACTCAGTAAGTCTTATTGTCTATGATAGACTGACATCTAGTAATTTTTGCCTTTGGGAAAGAAAATTTGCCCAACTTAATCACTTTGGTTTGCTACACTTTGTACTGGAAATAAGTCCATGTTTCAAAGTCCATCTTTTATTTATTTTTTTTTAATTCAACACTAAAACTCTGGTAAAAGAGCATGAAGGAGAAAAGTTTTCATCTCACTCCAATCCCATAATCTGTGCACCGCTATCTTTTTTCTACTCAATTATAGCAGAAATTTTCTATGGCTGAGTGCTTGTGCCTTTCAAAAATGGAGCCGTCCTTGTATTGTAACAACTTCAGCTGAGGACTTCCCTGTGCTTCAAGCCAGATGTTTCTGTGACTAGTTTATGGTGTGTACTGCAACGAATCTGCTTCTCTCCTTGGTACTATAAACCACATATGCACACTCACACAGGAGAAATCCACCACTGATTAATTAAAAGACTGATTAATTAGAGCATCCAATGTGAAGAACACATTTCAAGTTTCTGTGTCCCCCAAAGCAGTAACAGGTTATGTGTTAGATCTTGATAAGTGACATAACTATCTGGTTAAAATAGGTACACTGGAACTCCATTAAGAACTGAAGGGATTACTTTTTTCTCAAGTAGTTTTTTAAAACTAGATCTATTCTGATGCAAGTGAAACTATACAAGTCAATGTTTCTTATACTGTTTATGGAAAATGTCTAACAGCTCCAATATCAAAATACCATTGATGGAATCAGGTGGGGCATGATTTTAATTTGACACAGAGCATTCCTATGGTACTGAACTATTTAGACTGTAGACACTCCAGCTTCCAGAAACACCTGTCTCATAAGTAATTACATAATATAGTGGTAAAAAGTATGTTTCTGGTTTTTTCCTGTACCTGTAGTATCCATCCTAAAGTGCCATTACAAGATGAGGAATTATTTTATGTGGATTTCAGTATTTCATACATGTTAAAATCTGATCTCTTATACTAAGAAGCAGAGAGATTGAATTTCTACTTCAAAGTGAAGTATTCTGTTGTGGGTTTTTGCTGGGTTTTAGTGGATTGTCTTCTATAAATTCTTCTATAAAGCTATTTTCCATAGAAATCTATTACAGTAGGAGAGGAAAACAGATGTCAGAGCTTATGACTACTTACATAGAAGCTGAGTAATTGACTAGCACAGGAAATTATTTGTTTATAAATTTCACAACATCGGTTTATACCAAGATAAATCTATTCTTCCCTCCCCAAGTCAACCCCTTGAGAACATTGCCATATTTGCTGTAAGTATCAAGTCCAACTTCTAGATGCTACTCACCACTTATCTGAAGTATTCTTCACTTCCAGTGAAGTTCAGTGCAGTTCAGAAGCAGTCCTCTTCAGAATTGCTACAGCTGCCTTCTTCTCTGAAATAGGGACAGCTAATCATTGAATTAAATGTAAAGCCAGGTCTAACTCTTTTATACTTTTTCAGAAGTAATAAATAATTAACAGTAAAAACAAAGAATAGTATGACGCTTCAGCTGGAATTCATGCAATGTCTCTTTCTTACCCAATAGGAAACAAACTGCCTTGTATGGCTGTGGTACCCTACAAGAGGTCTTTGTTTTGGAGGCCACAAACCATAAAAAGCTTTGCTTCCCACATTTGAGCCATTAGACATTTGAAATGCAAGTGCCTAAGGGAAGGACCTGCATTCCTATACTTTTACCTGATTACAAGTGACCATGCTGAGGAACACCCACAGCATTCCACATGACGTCTAACAGTGACATTTTGGCCCAATACCTGAGTGTGTGAGATGGTGTGTGTGGTACTTTCCAGGAATCACTCCTTTGCAAGATTTTAAAAGGCTGGGACAGTACTGTATGGAACATACTATACGGTAATTATCTCTCAGTAGTTAATAAAAAAGATTTACCTTATCTGCTCTTCTGGCTTAGTGCCATAGAAAGGAGCTCCATATCAGCATCAGTTTAAAAACTAAAGAAAACTGGGTCAGGACAAGGGTGTAGCACTTCTGACTTTGTTATTAGAACCCTACATCCTAAAGCTAAGAGAGATAAGAAAACACTGTTGTGAAAAGGTGCTCTCTGCTTTGGCTTTTCCCTGCTGGTACATGTATTGCTTTCATTGAAAATACAAGGTGTGTTAAAACAGTCTCATCAGCATTTTTTCTAAGGACCTTGATAGCCAATTTAGTTGCATTATCTCTCAGCTTGCAGATGCTACACTATCCAAGGTGATTTAGATAGAGAAGCAGCTGTACAGATGCGAGTTGGCTGAAACTGCAAATTCTGGCTGGGATTTGAAGTAACCTTGTTCTTTTAGGGAAAGTGGGATTATCGAGCATGTGGTGCTTGGTTTGTACTTCAGCTTATTGTTCTGGCAGCTCCTACGGATCACTTTTGACCCTGTTGCATAAAGCTCGGTGAGGTTCTCAAAAGATATTACCATCAGATTTACTTCAGCTAAACATAAGCATCCTTCTCCGGTTCCAAGACGCTAATCAACGAAAACACCACTTTCGTGAGACGGGGAAGTTCTCCTTAAGATCCCTAGCATATTTTATGTAAAAGTGTCTTCAGACTTGGAATCCAATATCTTACAATTAACAGGAAATACAGTTTTGTACTTTAGCCCTCTGTAACATGGTGGCTATGAGAAAGTAGGAAATTCTCTCACTCTGTGGTGTGAGAATGAGGGAGAAGAGAGGTGAGTTTGAAACAAATCTTTTATCTCAGGTACAAGTGACAGATGATACCTTCCAGACCTATATACATTTAATTTGCATTTCAAATAATCTACATTTTAACTGAAATCTTTACAACTTTTAAATTAATCCAAGGTGATTAGGTTGTAACAACTAACCCTAGATGCACGACATCCTGACATCATCTGTCGTTTGTGGAAAGGACTTCTTGTTCAGCATATCCCATGCTTAGCATAAGGACAGGAAAATAAGCCAGACGGGCTATAAAGCTGGCATTGCTGCATTATAAAATGAGTTTTACTTAGTTATGTAGTCCTTGGGAAGACATGTGTGTTCAAAGAGCATGAATTCAATGATCATTGAAGAGCAGCTCATTCTGTGATAGGACTAATCCTTTCAGACTAAACAATGCTACCTCTTTGATCCAAGTTTTGTCAAGCTTTAGATTCAGGTTTATAAGTTTGGCCTTTATCATCCTGAGCAAGAACACAAAGAAATCATCTCAAGGACAACTTACACAGACATGACCAAGAAATAGCACAAACAAAACATGAATTTCTTTGTTAGATACTACACAAGAAATAAATAATAAACAGAACAGAAAAAATAGAATATTTACAAACAAAACTGTGTTAAAAGCTTATCAAATGACTCTTCAAACAGAAGTCTGTGAAATTTTAATTTCATGTCCGAGATGAATTTTTTCACTGTTAGGAAGCTGGAAACACAAATGTTAGAGAAAATGTGATAATCAGAGAGTGTACAGTGTCTGTAACTTTATGTATGAATGCCCATTCACATGTAAATATGTAGTTGCTTTGAATGCAGATAGGCCCCTTTGGAAATGCAAGCTCAAACTGATGCTAAGACTTTGGGACTATAAAAATGTCCTGGTCTAGCAAAGCAGTAGTAAACAGTTTAGTTTTTAAACCTAATTCCATAGGCAAATTAACCATGTGCATAAATACTTTGCTAGTGAAATTGAGGACATTTAACTTCTCACTTAGTCAAACCACCAAAACTGGAATTTGGTGCTTTTTTATGGCTGCATGTCCTTGATGGAAATGTACCAGGTTCCTGCACTGCTAAAACCACTGTCTTGAGAGAAGAGCCAGGATACTGACCGTTTTTATTTAGTAGTCCTTTCATCTTAAAAACCTCAAAGTTCCGAATACTTAGGCATCAGTACGAGGAGATCAAACAGATCTGGGGGGACCAGAACAAGAATATTGAATATTTAAAAGTAGTTTTTGCTGATTTTACATAATAGTTCATTGGATCAGCTACAGCAAAGTATTTTCCAGCTATTTTGCAAGAAAAAGTGGTTAATAATTACCCTTTGCTGTGTTGGCCATTAGTGTTGTTTTAACCATTTTTTCCCATGTACACATGCTAGTCTGGTATGTCATCATTTAGGAAAAATCTTATGAGCCATGAGTTTGATGTTTTTATTATGTTAGGGTTATTTCCAACATTACCTTCCATGTAGATTAAAGCTAGTTAAACCTTTGCAAAGTTATTTCCAGTGAAATCAGCCTAGCATCTATGTACCATTTAGTAAATGTTGAATTAAATATTGACAAATGAAAGCTTTTATGTTGTAAGGTCATGCCCTGAGGTAAGACCAGAGCTGCTCCTTTGTACAGGTTCATTCCAGGTGGAAAGGAAACACTCTTACAGTAATTTGTATTATAAAGAAGGATGATGCCACAAAATGAAGCCCTTCTAGGGTGGTAATTTTGGGCTCAACCCTGAAGACAGAGTACCCAGCATTTAAGTTTCTTTTGGTTGAACATTGAAAAATATTCTCAGAATTTCTAAGACCAATATATTTGAGCAGTGCTATTACAGTCAGGGTTTGTTTACTACTTCTCTTGAAATCTTTGGAGTCAAACCGGTGACCTTTTTGAAAGATCACTTAAATTGCTAACCCTCGAGATGAAGCTCTGTGTTCTGACTCAAGGATCATCTTCATTGATATAATGACTTCTTCTAGCCTTAGATATCACTCTTGACCTCTGTGGAGGGGGAAGAAACAAAATGCCTTCGCATGCATTGCAGTCTCAGCCAGTCACTAGCTTGCTCAAAACTTGAGTTGCAAGGCTCCAGTCCCCTGAGAGCAGCAAGTACTGCTCGAGCCTGGAGTACACACATTCCTCACAAGGCTGAATGTGCCTAAAAAGGATGCAGAGCAAGCCCAGGGTAGAAATACACACTCATGTTATTTTCCTGTGAAAGTTAGTCCTGGAAATCAAGCTAGGAAAATAAACTTTGCCAAACTTTGCCCTATCCAACCTGTCCAGCTATTTTAAATAACCCCAATCCCAGCTTTGCTTCAAGCTACAAAACCCTTTTTGTTTGTCTAGCTGTAGTTTTAGGTTTGATGTTTCATTTTTCTTCATCTAAGGACTAAAAATAATCAGAGATATTTGTGTAACAAATTATTCTCCCATTCTCAGATTCATGAAACCTGGCAAGCAGCAGTTCACCATTTATTCATTTGAAGGCTAAGACATATTATCAAAGTATTCCCCTCTAAAAGTAGGGGTAGGTAATGTAATACAAGAATTGGCTTTAATGTATCACTACCTTAATTTGTGTAATTAAATCTTTGTATGTAAATATGGTGAAATTCTGCATGTTGTGAACTTTTGTGGTTTTTGTCCCACTTTGAGGAATTGGGGAATGAAAGAAAAAGCTGGTAAGGTAGATCCTCCCTCCTCTCTCAAGCTTTAGCTGTGATTTCCAGGGGCATTTAAATGTCTTTTATCGTAGTTTTTAAAATGGTACAAAAAATGCTTCGTCACACTCAGTAAGTTTCAATTACATGAATGTAAAAATATGAAAGTCCCTTATATTTCCAAGGCTTATGAAACACCGGAAAAGCTGATGGCTGAAGTGCCTGCTTTGCATTTCAAAAGATATTCGGATCAAAGTCTTTATTACCAAAGTTATTACCATTTTCAGCAGCTCATGGCACCCAGCCATGAGGAAAGCCTCCTGGGGCAGCAGGGACTCCCCTCCACCTTCCCTCAGGAGAGTACGCTGAGGGGCGTTCCCAGCCATTGTACTCAGTCCAGGTAAAGCTGATCCAGACCTTTACCCTGACTACAAGCCTGGCTTTGCAGCTCAAACTCAGACCTGCCTTGTCACTGTGGACTTGCCTGCTGATGACAGGGCAGTTTCTGCCCCTGACTTGCTGACTTCAGTTCACATCTGAGCCCCAAACCTGTCTCATCACCAGGGGGTTGTCTGCAGGTCGGGCTTCTGGCTGAGCCTGATCACTGCTACCACATGACTGGCAGTCAAAGAGAGAAGTTGTCAAAGAAATAGTACCTAATATACCTAAAAACCACCATTGTATTGTAAATTCAGAAGCTGTGGACTTGCAGACCAATAAAATAACCCCAAAGGACTTGGAGGTGCAGGTGATTTGTCATAACCCACACTCCATGAGGGTGAAACCCTCAACCTTGGGAGGAGCAGGGGATGGATGAGTGTAATGCTAAGGGGAGGAGCAGGACTGGAGCAGTGTGTGGATAACACTGCTGACTGCGTCGTTGTTACTTCTCTGTAATAAGTAGATCTGGACTAATAATGAGACTCTTAAAATTTTAATTATAGAAACAGGCTCAGAGTTAACAGTAAATTCTTAATATATCTAAGGTGTGTTTCCTCTTTGACAACAAACAGTATTTTGAGCAGTGTTTCTGTTCCATGTTTTTCTGCTTTGAAAACAGGAGTCTTTTGAACTGTGATCTCCAGAAAGGAAGGTTAAAGACACTGTAAAAGTTTAGTACAGTATCTTTATTTGTCAAAAGCAGGACTCTCTCAAGTGGTTAGCACTAGTTACAGCAAAAGGAATTCTCCATAAAAGAAGATAATCTTTGTTTCAGTTGCAACCAAATTGTAAAACAATTTTTCTGCAGTAAACTTCATTGTCAATCTTTGTTTAGGATGGGAAGTAATATTATTAACCACCTAATTATTTAGATGGTCTAATCATTTATAGAAATAATTATGTAAGCAGAACAGCATATCCTAGGAAGACATTAGAAATGAAATTAATTTCACTGTAACAAGTGGATCTTTTTTCTCATTTTATGGAATAAAAGGGCATTAACAGAAAACCATTATTTTGGATTCAGACTTTCCTATGGAGAGAAAGAATAGGTCAAGGGCAGTGATCATTACCCTATACTCAGCACTTGTGAGGCTGCATCTCAAATCCTGTGTCCAGTTCTGGGCCCCTCACTTCAGGAAGGACGTTGAGGCGCTAGGGCGAGTCCAGAGAGGGGCAACGGAGCTGGTGAAGGGGCAGGAGCCCCTCTTATGAAGAGTGGCTGAGGGAACTGGGGTTGTTTAGCCTGGAGAAAATGACTCCAGGATGGATGACCTAATCACTCTTAGGTCTTTTCCAACCTAAACAATTCTATGATTCTATGATAGCCTAGTCTGAAACTGCACAAGCTTCCAGACAGATGTATGCACAGCTTCTCAGGTAACATGAAATCACCAAGTTATAAATCTGCATAATGTCCTATGATAGCCCAATATCCTCTGTTTGGGTTGCTACTGACAGCTACCATATTCCAGCTTTTCTGCTTCCCTCGTACTCAAGTATTTCCCATTGTAGCAAACTTTTGGTCTCTTCAGTCTTAAGTACTGGCTTTAAAATTCAGTCAGAGCTGACCTCTGCCCACTCTTGCTGTTAAAGGTTCGAAAATTGAACAAGCTAATATGATTTCATGGTGTAAACTAGCATATGAAAGCAAGAACATTGACATGAGATAAGGCAAGTCACTAACACAGAGGTTGTTCCTAGTTTTATTGCCGATTATATGAACAGGATGTGATAGCGACTGAATTATATCTAAGTGCAAGACTCATGCCATGTAGGTCAGAAAATCCTATAAGGACACTATGTTATTGCATTTCACTTTGCTGTTGGTTCAAGGGGCATTACTTTCATGTTAAGACTTATGCTGTCAATTAATAAAATATTAACCTGAGAACAGAAACAGGAATCTATAGGTAGTACACACTAAGCCATTGGGAAGAATGTTCAAAGTTGTCATCTTATTCCTCAAGCCATTATTGAAATAATTGGTAATTGCATAGCAGAATTTTGGGTCTAGGTCCTCTTACCTCCCATTTATGGTTGTAATGAAAATCCAGATTTTAAGTACTTTGTGTGACTTGGTCTGTGAAAGGTAATTGACTGTTCCAGACCAGTATAGGATGCAAGTGCACACTAAGCACACAAGCAAGTTATGCAAGTGCTAAAGCACTATGCTAAACAGGATCTTGGTCATATTGCCGAATTGAGCTACTTCTGTGTAAAATTAATTCCATTAAATGGTAGAGCAATGCACAATAACACTGTTATCTAAGGATTGTATTGCTCAACCTATCATTGAGTTATTTTGAAAAGGAGGGCAGATGTGAGGAGAAAGTTTGCATAACAGTGTACTGGGGAATCTCAAATCTAAAGCTGATTGCAAAGAGCTGTAGAAAGTTACTTTGTGCTTTAAGCGACAGATTAAACGAATTGCTTATAAATGCATATTAACATAGAAAAAACCTTAATAAATATGCAGTAATGGACTCACAGGTAACTGTTTTTTTGAAAGATCTTGAAACCATTGTGAATTGTCTTAGGAAGCTGACAGTTGAGTTCTCTGAGGCAGACAAAACAAGAAAAACATTAAAATTAATCTTTATAAAAGAGTCGTTATGCTGATACTGATCCAGACTATGGCCAGCAGTCGATCCTGTAATGGACCTTTACTCTCACAGCAGATGCAGAGAATGACAGAAATTATGATTGCTACTGTTGGACTAAGTATGCTAAGGACTCTTAGCTTAGGAAGGAGATGTGACCTTTTCCTCGAGTTTTCATTTCTTTGCAGAACCTTTGCATGGTAGAGATAACTACACAAACAGTTTCACTTCCATAAAACTTGCCAGTGCTTTATTTGGTCCAGCCCTGTAGTCACATCTTGTAATGGCCAGGAGTGGCTATTCAAGGGTGCCATGAGAAACAAGGAAAGTTTACCTGTCCAGATTCTGTATATTGCTTTCTTAGCAATTTACTAACTTAAAGTATGTATTTGGATCCACTTTTCATTCTCCTGTGTCACTTCTCCAATTTATTTGTAATTTTGTTCCAACATCCTGTGTTAATGAGTTGACAGGGTCCATACATCGGGTTGTCAATTTCAGCTTCTTTTCTGATTACTCGTCTGGAATCTCCTTAGTTCTTGTGTTGTGAGACTTATTAGCCATTACCTTCCTAAGTGAAGTTGTGCTGGTTTACATACACATTCCCCCATCATCTGCTTCATTCCCTGGGCACACCCCTGTTGTGCTACATTCAGTATTACACCTTACAGGCTGTATCTATATTAGTCACTAAAACAGTTCTCTTTTTCCTAAACTTTAGAAGACATGCAGTTCACATGGTCCAAGACTACTCTGCCTTACAAGCCAGAACACCTCTTGGTTTACTGAAATTCAAACAAAAACACTACTGTTGTTGCACCATAATCTCCCCAGTGTGCTCAGGGAATCTCCCCTCTAATGCTGAAACAGGCAACCTCAGCCCTAGGTTTCTCCCCTGCTAGTAGTGGTTCAGTGTGTTTATTTTAAAAAGAAATTGTTCTGGACAGGAAATGTCTGTTTTGGTAAAATTTTTCACTTGTTTTCTGAGCTGCTGCAGTAGTACCAGGAACTGGTGCAAGACAGCGCTCAGAGCAGAGACAAAACTGAGCTGGAGCCAGATGCTCCAGGACAGGGAGAAGCAGCGGACCAGAGCCAGAAAAAGGGGAATTATCAACAAAATGGAGCACTACAGCCTAAGAGGCAGTTTATTGCTCATAGAGTCCTCAATGTAAATACCCTCTTAGAGCAAGAGGCTGACTGGGAAGCATAGAGCAGAGGCAGTCAATCACATATTGAAGAAGACTGGACTTCTATCAGACTACTCTGGGTTATTAGTTTGCCTTTAGGCCAATAATTAATTTATTTATTTTTTTCTACATATTTTTCATCCTCTCAAGCTTCCTGAAATAAAATTTCTTGCTTAGTTGTTTATTTCCATTTCAGAAACAGTTCATTTAAAGTTTTCACCCCTTCCTTCCCATCTTATTTGTTGCTTGCTTATACTGTTTCTACTTCAGTTGTGATACAAGTTTGTAGTGTCTCTGGAGGAGAGGGGCCTGACAGTTTCCGGCCATCTATTTCTAAAGTCCTGGGAAAAGAAATATTGTAATTATGCAAAAATATAGAGATTCTTGTACTTGCCTGATCTTTGTGTCTGAGGAATACAACCCATCAGGGTGTTAAATATCACCAGTGTCTGGCATGCCAGCTCCCTTTTTCCCCCTGCCCATCCCCTCTCCAAGAGAAGAGCGTGCACATCAGGTTTTCAGAGGGGTTTTTGTTCACTGACATTGCACAGCAAATGTTTGTGCACATCACGAGTGTTGAGTGTGCTCCAGAGCCCCACAAACTGCTACAACACCATTACTCACAAATCTCACTATGGAGGGGCACAAGGAAAATAGACAAACTCATTAACCTTTTTCCTTTCATTTATTTTATAAAATAGAGTGGATTCTCGATTAGTGAGACTAGGTCTGGTCTAAAAATAAGAAGTCAGCCAGTCAGGTAACCGTAGCAGCAGAAACAGACTGGTCTTATAGTAACTTCTGAGAGCTTCTAGCAAAAGATATAGTAAAATCCTTCCCCGGTATTATGCATATTTTCTGTTATTTTTCTCCCCACACTCCTGACAGTTAAACTGTGAACATAAAATTCTGATATGCAAAAACGAAGTCTGCTAAATAGATGGCTAAATCTAAAACTGCTTATGGATGTTCCATAATATGTCACGTATCAATTAGTGAGATGAAGACAACATATTAATCCTGTCCCTGAAACAATCTTCTGTGTGGCATTTAAGCTTCAGACTAAACAGTGTAATAGGCATAACGTTGTTCTGCAGAAACACGGAGAGTAAATATCCCCCCTGTAGTTTAATAACTGATTATCAACAAATGGTATGACATTTAAATGGAACCATTCCTGTTTTATCAGCTGCATGAGAGCAAGCTGATAATCTGCAAGCAAACATGATAATAATGCCACTGCTTTCAGTTTTTCCAACTTTGTACTGAAGAGTTTAACAGACATTGAGAGAAGAATCACCACAGAAGAGGGAAACACCATGAATTCTTCTAAACTGAAACTCATGATGGTGTTTCCCCAGTTAGTACAGACTTTCTTTGGTATTTCCCCTTCTTCCCTAAAACAGAAAAAAATCAATTCACATGCGGTTAATTAACAGCTGGAAACTTGCCCAATTGTTTCATTAGACTGCAAAAGTATAATCCAGGGAAGCAGGAACAGCAAAAAAACTGACTTGTGTAATTGCTGTTGCAAAAGAGGCATGCAGCTTCTAGCCAGCCTGTAAGAAACAGCTGGTGTGCCAGAATAAGATAGGCAAACTTTTAATGTAGCCTCTCTTACTCTCGTATGAATTCTTACAGTCTCAAAGGAAGGAAAACTATGACAGATCATAGTAACTTTTCTCTCTACAGTGCCTGCCATCATACCTGCCTTGAGTGGATGCATAAGCTTGTACGCTACAGACATATGCAGTACTTTCATGGAATACCCTGAGTATATCTTACTGCTTGGAATAGTTGAGTGCTGGTGTCAGCTCTAGTTCGATATGCCCTCAGCAGTCCTCAAGGCAGCAAGGTGGGGTAAACGCTATATTCTGCAGATCTAAGAGACTTTGCATTTCTCTTAAAACAGACATTGGAAAACTTTGACGATCTTCTCCATTCGTTCTCCTATTCTTTTGTTACTATGATTTCCTGTTCTAGCCCTCACGTGATTTGGTTAAACCAAGAAATTAATTCATGAAACTCCTTAAGCTGCTGTCCCCATTTTACCTTTCCTCATATTTCTGCAAAACCAGAATGTGGTGTTATCTGAGGTCCAGTTCTGCCCCACGGCCCACCCATCCTCATGGCTTGATTTGTCACTTGATCATTTTGATTAATATTTGTTTCCCTCCAGGTGCAAAGCACTGCTGCAACACCCTGCTGTCTGCAACTATTTCAGCTTCAATTTTGTTTGAAACCCTAGCTTAAACTCTTCAACTCCTTTCTCTGTGTATAAGTAATTTAATCCCTGTTGGAATGAATACATACTGTGCTGTTCCTCATCTCTTTATGTGGACATTACCTTATGCTCATTCTTCACCCCCAAATCCACAACAGATACAACAGCCAAAGACTGTACCAGACCCTACAGCATTCAGACCTCATTAAGTGACCTCTCTCCTGACCTACATCAGCTGATTAAGGTCTAGTATCCCTTGTGGGATAGGATATACCAAGGACAAGATAATCTCTCAAATCAGAGGTTAGACTGGAGCACACTTACATGCACATCTTTGCTCTGACTCATGCCTGTACACATAGTTTCACAGAAGCCACAGCCCTCTCTGGCCAAATCAAGACTTGTTTGTGTCTTGTTTGTCAGTCTCTGATTGACCACAGATATTAGAGACAGCAGATTACATATGATGTTACTCCTTGGATCTTATTTCTTGGATCTACACTTCTGTTGTGGTAAGCTGTACATGAAAGCAAACATGGAGAAGACACTGGCAGACACTGACCATCCAAACCTATCCTAATTCACCGTTGCCTCTAAGCTGAAGTGATCTGAACTACTGATGCAAATTGTTCTACCCAAGTTGCCAAGGAAATACTTGGAGTTCAAAGTGAGAGAGCCTGTAGATTTGAGCAATGAAAGGGATGACGTGACAACTTCAAGTAACTGTGGAGACTGAGAAGAAGACCTCACAACTTTTGATCACATGTGACTTAACTTCTTTTTTCAAAAATGTAAGGAGTGAGAATGCTGGCTGTGGCTTTCTTTCAAGTTGTCCTATTCTCCACAACATGTTCTTCCACATTTGCAGGGATTGCCTTGAAATACTGACAGCTCAGCAGAGAAAACTTTTTTTAACCACAGTTTCTGCTCTTCAAGGTTCCTGTTAGGTGTTTTTGCATGAAATGAAATGACTCAGTTTCTATAGCAGTGTAGAATGACTGCAAACTCTTTGTCCAAGTCTAGGAGTTGATAACACTCCCTTCAAAGTTTCCTGGCTCTGTGTTATGATCTTGTTCTATCTGCTTCACTTGTTCAAGAGCTCAAATAGGGGATTTTTTAATCCTTTTAAAAAACAGTTTGCAATAAAAAGAAATTTTACTGAAAAAGCTTCCTATTGCAGAATCTGAGGGGTTTTTTTCAGCTGGAAATCCAGGTAGCTTCCGATATTACCTATTTGTTCTTCCTTTTAAACTCAAATTAAAATGTATAGTTGTTGTATGGCCACAAAAAACCCTTGCCAATTTGTAAACTAAGAAGCAGTAATAAAGTAATGGAACAGTAATAAACATCTCCAAACTTTGTGGCACACCTCAAAATCTTTTCGCAATTAGAGAAAGCTGATTTCACAACTCCCTTGCTAAACAAATCTCTACTATTTTTCCTTCTACCCATTGTCTGTGATGTTTGTTCATAAAATTTCTTCCTAGTAAAATTCTAGTAAGAGCCAAAAGCTTCATTGACCCCCTCCACTATAACACGCCGTTTAGGAATGAGGAACAAGTTTTGTTTGCTAAGACAAAGCTGTGAGAGAGTCGTATCCCTTGGTAGGATCCTTCTGTTTCAGTGCAGTGGGGAAAAGAAGGAAAACCCGTTGTTCCATTACTTGCTCATTTTCTTCTTTTTCGTCCATGGACTAGTTTTCCTGACTTGAAATTCAGAAGCAGAGATTAACTCTCTTTAAGCAGTATGGATTATAGCCTAGCAGCCAAAATCAGGAGTTCATTTCTATTTCTTGTCAGCCACTTTTTTACTATGAAGAAGGACTGAAGAGCAATCTTCAGTGATTTTCTGTACCTATGCATATAAAAGAATTCTAGAACCTATAATTTGACTTTTTTTACTATAACATGAGACTCACTGGGAAACATACATCCCTGAGATACAGAGAGATAACCAGGTGTTTAGGATATGGCACTGGATAGGGAGGGCTACTCCATGTGTCAGCACAGCTCTATTTAGAGTTTTTTGTTTCAGAAAACAAAACAGAACAAAACAAAACACACACCACCACCACATGCACCCCAGAGAACTGAGAAGCAGATTTGTTTCCATCTTTTTGTTTTCTCCATACAGCCATCTGCTTCCTCCTCTTCTACCCCTACCCTCTCAGAACTGTGACTGAGCAACACGGAGCAAATCTCTTCTTCAGGCTGAGGGACAAAACTCTTCCTCATTGTGAGGAGTAAAGGAAGGGGAGAAAGAGAAATATGAGGTTAGTGAGACTAAAACAAGGGCTTATAGGGAGAGAGGATCAGTCCTGTCTGGACTAGGAGCCAGCTATCAGGTCTTGTTGCTTCACGAGCAAATAGGGCTGCATGAAACCCTGGCATCAGCTGACTCTCCAGTTCCCTGACAGTGGGACTGGGCGAGTTGGACTAACCACTGCAGGTATTTGAGACTAAAGGATTTGGGCAACCAATTAGACCATAGAACATTAGAACCATTAGAAAAGAAACAGAAAAAAAATTCAAAGAAAGCAAGTGAGCAAGTCTACAGACTCCACCCGTTTTTGCCAGTTATTGCCTCCTGCCTCTGAGGATAGATGACCCAAAAAGTGCTTGCAGGAGGAAAGTATTTTACAGGTGTTGGGTGTTGTTCTTCTCAAAAATCTTGAAGTGAAAATTTACTCCAAATCAGTGAACACTGAAGGTTATTAAAAAGAGATGGGTTTGTTTTTCTGATGTGCTTGACAGACTTGAGGCAGTCTGTGATCTTTGCTTACCTCTCACACTGTGTGCCTAAGCAAAGGGTGCTTTCTATGAATTGCTTTCTTCTACCTTTGGACTAAAAAAGATAATGGATAAAAAGTGATACAAGAGCACAACCTCAGCTTAAGCCTACAGTACTTTTCAGTGTTTTTGGGAGAACAGCGTAAATCTTTAAACCCTGAATTTCCTCACTGTGGCATCATAACCATAAGTAACAGATGTAAAACAGGATTAGGACCCTTGACTAAGGAATGTCTTAATTTATTTTGTTAAGAAGGATTTGGTGCAAAGAAAATATCCTTCACAGTTTTCAAATGTATTTAGACCTAAAACAGATCCCATAACATCAAGTGAAGAAGTTCCCAATAACTTCCATAAATGTTTGATCATCCTAAATACAAACAAAGAAGGATACAAGAGTCCCCATCTATCTGTTACAAGTTTCCACATAAATTACTACACACTCTAAGAAACCACCATACCTCTTCTTTAGATCTTACTGTTGTAAGACTATTCCCTTGTATATTGGTTAAAATACTTATGTCAGACCCCAAGTTTACAACTCAGAATTTGTGCCAAGGAGCTGAAACTCCCCATGATTTTTTGTTTCCTTTTTATAATGAGCTTTTTACTTTGCTTGAGGACAGACATGATTTTTAATAAAGTCACTTGCCAAGTTAGCATGTGATTAATCTATACTTATATCAATTAAAGAAAGCATTAAAGAATTGTTTTGCCTCCAAGGAATGCCATAGTTACAGAACAGTTCCTCCAGAAGATAAAAGCTGTGACATTACATGCACAGACTCCTCTCAATCAGAAGACTCCCCACAAGAACAAACCTTTCGTGAATCAGTAAAGAGACGAAGGGTTGCTGGGCTTTCTCTGCTGTGGTGGCACTCCAGAGAAAGGATGAGAAAGTGAAGATCCTCTTCCTTCCCTCCCAGCCAGCAGAAAGGGCTCTGACAGTATGAGCAGAGACAGCCAGCCCCTCTGTCCACAAGTCGAATTTCAGTCAGTGCGTGGGGGCGGGGGAGGCGTGCCTGCCCTCCCAGTGGGGTGCAGACTGTTCAGGGCTGCCTCTGTCCCTCTTGTGTACAGAAACCAAAGGCATCATAAAACACACCCCTCTGTTCCCCGAGAAATCTCTTCCTATGTCCTGCACGCTTGCTCCCCGCATTGGGGTGGTAAGTACTTAGCCTTAAGTTTCTCAGGAAGGAGGAAGCTGAATAATATGTAAGGAACAAAGTCAACTAACGGGGGAAGAAATACACAACAGATAAGCTAATCTGTTCTCTTAATATTAAGCAATTAATTGTACTAGAATAAAGTTGAAAGAAGAAAGATCAGTGAGGTAAATCTGCAGAGAAAACAAGCATTTATTGTTTCATTGGTTTTCATATCTCTTTTACTGCAACAAAAGCCTTAAAAAGACAATAACACCTGTCTTAGAAAACCTTTGGGCCAAGAAAAAAAGAAAAAATAGGCATTTTAAATAAGGTATTAATACATTCATAGAGAACTATTATTCATTGAAATATCCAGATCTGTACTTGCTCTTTTTCATTTGATCTTACCTTATGGAGCATTCTGAAGAACACAGAAGCTGAATATTTAAAGAATTGACACATCTAAGAAATTTTGCATTTTTCAGCTTTGGTCATATGGATGCTAGTAAATTAAGTAATTTGAAGCTGACTCCAGAATCTAGTTGGTTATTTTCAGAACTCTTTTCAAACCAGTATCTTTCTCTGCCTGAACTCAGCATCTTTCTCTGCCTGAACTCAGCATGGGTTCACAATTATCACAGCAACTTCCTCAGGCTCAGCACTATCCAGTCCAAGTGACCACACACTGCTTAGATAGGTACTGACAGAGGACACACTGTTGTATTTACATTAGTGCCTCACTTAAGGGTCTAAGTGTGGTTCCCCTAACATCTGCCAGACCTCCTGGCTTGGGTCCGGGAGACTCTAATAGCAGTGCCAGTAACACTTATGGGTGATACACCCTTTTCTCCCAAAGAGCCATTATCATGGACATTAAATATTTACACAGTAGTGACAACAAACCCCAGGTTTGGCATTCTGCTTCACTATCCAGTAGATAAAGAGCTTCTTGGTAGGGAGTTCACAGAACACGGGGTGAAGAAAATAATATGAGAAAAGCAAACAAAAGAAGAAAGGGCAAATCCCACTTAGTCATGCAATACATTTGCATCTCATCCTGCTGGAACCTTCTGACCACCACAGTACAGGATCATTCTAAAACATCAATGAGGTATTTCAGGAAGTACTGAAGAGTTGTGTGTTTTCAAGACTATGGCTGAGCCATGAAGAGTTTGCTGAGGAGTTTTCACATCAGGACTATGCAAACGCTTTAAAGAAAAACATATACCATGTTCAGTGAGTCCGAGTGTGCTGCTGAGTTTGTCTCTTATAACCGCAACACATTATTTAAGTTTGGAGATTTACAGCTCAGAAACCTGCTGTGAGGACAATGCCAGCAGCCATTCTTTGTGGGAGCAGACTAACACCCACTGCCTGTTTGTTTTTCCCCTAAAAACTCAGGGCATTTATGTTTCTAGCATTGCCACTATAATCACCTGTAACAGCATAGGAAGTGGGAAACTTTGCTTCAGTCTCTTATTCAGCATAAGGAAGTTTGGTCCTGTTCCTCTAGTTCCTACATAGATCAGGCTCTGACTAGTGGAGACTTGTAAAGCCACTGCTGGAACCTGTCCTGAATACGTGGTACTGAGTGTGCAGCAATGAAGAAGAGGTTCACTATGGAAAAAAGTGTAGCCAAGGGAAAGCTTGAGGCTGTGGCATACGTGTGCGTGACAGTCTGGTACAGAGCCAGGTTCACAGCCTAGGAGACACTCTCACCAAACAGGGATTAAAAAGACTGCATTTGGTGTGATTTTTGCAGGGTGATACAGTCGTGATCCCTTCAGTCACTGTAGAGCAGCATACAGCTTGTGTCTTGGGGTGAGCAAGCCTTTGAAAGTCATTGGAGTGAAGAGGTCATTGAAGCTGCTCCTCCAACTACATGTCTGTGGCTGCCTCTTTTTGTCAAGTCTGGTCCTAGCTGCTGCACTGGGGCATGCAGCAAATGCACCTGCTCAGAGAGTTTCTCAGTGTGCTCAGAGCAGATTCCTAGTTGAGACTATTTCTATCACTTTAGCCCAAACTGAGCACTATGGCTCCTGCAGAAACACTAGACATCTACAGAGTTGTCTACTGTGTTTAGGGCTATCCAGTTCACAAAACGCTGTTTAAAATCAAATTTGTTTGGACTTTTATAAAGTCAGTTTTGAATCTTCCAGTTCCATCCAAGTCCTGTGCTGAACCTAACCACTTGACTAACTGAACTACTAGGCCAAATAAGCCCCCATATAATCTTGTTAATCTCCAGCCACTGAGTGATCATCTTTCCACCCTGGAGCTGGATTTACAGGAGATTAGAGTGGAAAGTCTCCAAGCTGGCTCAGAGACAAAAGACAGTGTTAGGCCCAGCAGCCCAGTGTCCACAGAGCTGCACGTGGGGCAGGGCACAGGACAGAACCAGACTGGAGACCTCACCCATCACAGTGGGCTGGGGATTTGTACCAGCTGGCACTGTGCAGGTGCAGGAATCCACCACTGTGCTCCTACAGTCACTGCAGAAGTAGCTGCAGATTGAAAAAAAAAGACTGTGGACAGACTGAACTGAAGTAAGTCTTAAGGAGTTTTCCTATTAACAAGAAAATAAGGTGAAATTGTTGAGCTAGAGGGGTAAGGATCAAATGTGTTAAACTCACATTGGTCAAGTTGAGCTTAGATACATCCTGGAAGGACACAAGCCACAGCTGAAAGAAATATCATGAATTCAGCCCAGTGATTAATCTCTGATCTCGAGAGACAGCATGCTGATGTACATGATGGCTCCTGTACCAGAATGACTTCTCTGTGGAAATGCACAAGAACTTAATTCAGAGACCAAAACTTGGATGAAGTGAAGAAATTTCATGGACTTCAATATTCACTCAAGTATATTTGCAGTCCAGCCACATGTTGTTATTTTTCACAGGGATCTTTTTCTATGTGTATCTGAACCTTATGCTGAACCAGAACAAGCCATACTTAATCCTGGAGCACAGACCAGGGAGTAGAAGACAATTAGAAACCCTGGAAGATAAGTAAAACCCAGACTTGTTTTCAGTGTATAATATTTATGTTTTGAACAATTGAAGACTTGGCCTTTAAAAATAACTTGGCTTCTTTCTTAAGAACCGTATTAACTATGCACAAATATTTACTTGAAATTATAAAAAGCACAAGCTATATCCATTATTTCATAATGCAACATCTGTTTAACTGGTATTTTTCCTCCTATTAGTATTTGCATTCTTTGTTGTTTATTCTACTTCTTAGGAAGCCTATCTACCCTTAAACCAGAGTTTAGTCTTGCATGAGAAATTCCATTCTAACAGTCCTCTATGATCCTACTAAGTACATGCTAATGTGAGAGGTAGCAGGACTAGACCAGACTATGCTAATAAGTGTGCTCCATTGTGCATCATGTGATGGACTAAGGTTTTGTGAAATACAAATGTGCCTCTGGGATTTTATGGCAAATGCTAAGTTTTATTCAAGAATAAATTGTGGTTAATTATCTGTCTCAAAGGATGGCAGTTCTGGGGTTCTTATTGCTAATCCAAACAACCATAGTGTCAATTATGCTGCAGTGATAGTAATTAGAAAGATATCTAAAGGAAAAGATCCTTCTTGGAAGTTGTGCAAGTGCTGAAGGTAGGTCAAGGAACATAAACTTCATTGTTTTAAGGTATGTTATAAATAAAATAAAGGATAAATTAAAAAAAAATAAATAGAAGCTTACTATCACTTAGCAATGCTTCTTTTTTTGACCTACAAGCTATATCCTGAGTTATTTGAACAGAATAATGGGTTAATGGATATGAAAATAGACATACAAATGGAAAAAAGACCTGGACTCTGATGTGTGCCAAGAGAATTGTAGTTGATATGTTAAAAACATAAGCATATCCAATGAATTAATCCAATAAAATTAAAATACAAGACAAAAATATATGTATGGAGACATCCAAGTAAAGACAAGGAGGCAGTATTAGTCAGCTCATTAGGAGTCTGGTCATACAAGCTTTAAACAGATCACAACCTATGCAACATATACATATATACACTGTATTTATATACAGGTGAAGAGGGCACAAACCACCCACCTTCCCCTGGCACACATACTCTTCTCTTAACATACTAGCTCAGAATGCCCCAATTCAACACCCCAGCTTGTAAAATACATAAGAATACTGGTAAAACCCTGATTTTTGTTAGATATATTCTTCTACTCACTAAGGTCTTCATTCAGGCTGAAATTTATTCTCTTACTCGTTCTTCCAATAAATCTTCAATTTTTCCTTTTCATCATTGCCAACCCTCTTTTATACTGTTTGTTCTAAGAGTATTAGTCCATCCTTAATTCAGATAAACTGACTAATTAAGTAAAGTTGTTCAGCTGCATTCCTCTGCTCTAGTGTTCCTGGAAGAGGAAGAACTCTTAACCCCACTCTGAGAGAAATGTTCACACTTTGTGGCTGTTGGGAAAAATGGAATAATTTCCTTGAGCATTTTCCTATGTATATTGCTCTTAAAAAAAATTTGAAATATCATATGAATTATATTCAATTTAAAGAAAAAAAAAAAACATAAGATTTTGCCTTTATTCAGTATTTTTAAAAGTTCTCTCATTCCAAACAAAGCAAAATTAGGCAAAAAAACCCCCATAAGAAATGGTTTGTGATCTCTTTAGAAACATGAAAAGTAAATCCTGATTTCTTTCATAATACCTCTTATATTTTGGCTTTAATCTAGGGTAGGGATTTAGCTGCTCTGAGATATGAATACAGATCTTTAAACTCACACAACCTAGGGAAATTCCCAAATTAGATTCTCAATGAAAAATTATATCTTTGAGATCTTTTCAATATTTCGTTAGTTTAATTCTCTAGTATTCAGAGAGAGATTTCTGTATGAGTGAGTGTCAGTCTTAAAAAGTGATTACAGGAGAAAGACTAATGGCAGCCTCGGCAGCAAGTCAAAGGATGTAATAATGGATGATGATTTGGCATTTGCAGTGCTGCCTCTGCAATTCTCTGTCAAGCTCTGGGTCCCCTGGGACAAGAGAAAGATGCGCAGATGGATGGAGGGAAGCTCAGAAGCTGCTCAGGGTATTGGAGCATCGAACAAAGAGGCAGAGTCTGAGGAAGTTCAGTCTGGAGAATTGGTGGGTTAGGAGTGAATTTAATTACTGTCTTCCACTTCATGAGGTAGGAGGAGGTGAGAAAGGACATGGGCAAACTCTTCTGTGAAGCAGAAAGAGAAATTCTGTTTGTATGTATGAAAAGACAGTGTTCACAATGGTTAGTTGAAAGAGGCATCCAGAGAAGCACTGGCTTCTGAGGAACTTGTTTTAGCACTGAAGTTAGCTCCACACCACAACTCCAGGAGTCTGGTCTAGGTGACATCCAGAGTTCCCTTCCAACCTAAATAATTTCATGATTGTATGACAAAAGAATTTTAATAGACATAGCCTTTGACATCATTCATTATACAAATTCCCTTAGGGAAATAACTTATACTACTGAAAGTGCTTTCTAATTGGCTTACTTTACCATATTTTAGGTCTTTTCTTGTATATAAAGACCACAAAAGCAGTCAGACTAGTAAAACTAATGAAGACATTGTCATACTGACAACTGCCTCCTGTAGTTCCAAACCAAATCTCTAGTCAGTGGTCAGCAGGAGAATAATACATGTGCAAATCTTAGCTATTTCTCATTAAGTGTAGAAAGGAAATCCAGTATTGAGGAAAACACATTAACAGCCATAGAATATTTCAGGCTATTTTTCATTCCCCACTGGACTTTAAACTGCTGGATTCCTAGCTAATACAAATGAAAAGCTCATAGTCATGGGAACTTCCCACATTCTGCAAGAAGTGGTTAATTTGTTGTCTATTCCCAGATTTCGTTCTTCCAAAAATATTCTGCCTATCATACTTTGTTGGGCTTTTTTCTGTCATACATGATGTGCCTAAAACAATTTGTCTCCCAGTCATATTTTCCTTTCATCTTGAACTTTGCCAAAGAAAAGTGAAAATTTTAGAACTCTTTTTTAGCTGCTCCATAGCCATCATCAGGTTAGTAGTTTGAGAAGTTAGTTCCAGGCAACTCACAAAATTATTCTAGAAGCAGTTGATTCAATTATATGTTTCAACTAGAAAACTCTTTAAAATGTAGGAGATGAAGGATCAGGATGTATATCCCACGTTGATACTTAAATTACTTTCTATAGCATTTAGTCATCTAAAAGACAGAAGTATCTGCTCATCTATTCATTAGACAAACCACAAAAATATAATTCTCTGTCAAAAAGCTTCAGCTCAAATAGGTTTGGGCAAAAGGTGACTGAAGGTTAGAGTTAACAGTTCATACATATTTGACTGTGTTTGACATGTTTTTGATAAATTGTAAATGCAACATGGATTCCATGACCTTAAATAATGTTTTGCTTCTGCTCCATTTTGTAGCCTGGCAGCACTGCAGATAAAGCTAGTTATTGGTACAGTCTATAAATATAGCCTGCAGGAAAGGTTTAGAAATGGTCTGAATGTTGGAGTTAGATAATAATTATTAACTCTTTTCATATTAAAAGTTATTTTGACTATATAGATGATGAGTTGGAGCGGTTCACAAAAAGAAAATCAAGCTCTTTTCCACTGTAATATTAGCCTATTTCTGGTTCACACTCTTGTGATTATCTAGCTTACTTAATTGGATGATTATTTGTCATTATCTTTTCTTTTCTGCTAGTTGTGTTTTCAGTCTTCTCTCTGTCTAGTCCAGCTACATTTAATACTGCTTTCATATCCTCATCTCCGTCCTTCCCTGGAGCTGGGACACATCACATCACACATGATTAGGAAGAACCCTATCCCCTGAATTCTTGACCTTTCTAGCATAGTATTACCCAGCTGTCCCTGACCCCAATGATCTTAAGAGTCTTTTCCAACCCACCTGATGCTGTGATAGGTAATAACCTGGGATGATGACCCTCTTGGCTGCCCAATGCCCTCTGCTCATGAGGACTCTCTGCCTTTAATTTTTCCTGCTTGGTTCTTAATTATCCATCTCCCCTTTCCTTCCCTCTCTGCCCACAGGCAGCTTTCTTGCCTTCAGGGATTCAGTTCCTTCTGTTGCCATCCTCAAACTGCTCTGGAATTTGCAAATGCTCATTTCTACTCTCTACTGCACAGCAGCCAAGGTCCCTGGTGTCTCAGCTACCTCCCAGCACTGTGCTTTTCAGCCAGCAGCTTGCCAGCAGCAATATTTTGATTTTGTGTATAACGATGTAGAATGGGGAGAGAGTTCTCCCTCTAATAGAAACGAACCTACAGTGGACCTTCAAGTACCTTTTAAATTCAAGAAATCTTCAGGCTGAGAGATTATACATATATTAGATGCTTGATTTACATCTCATTTAAGTACATGAATAATTTTACCCTTATCAACAAACCTCACTTAGAGGTGAGGAAACTGAGGCATAGCAACTGTAAAGTCCACAATTCTGACATTCACAATCATGCCATACTACACAAAGACTAACTGGACAGAGATTTAAAGGCTATGAGCACTTACTGACCTCTCCTGCCTTTCTAGCTTATAGCGTCTCTTTTGAGCATATAAAAATAAGAAATTTAAGTTCAAATTCAAAATCAGAGTCTCTCAAAGAAATGAATGTAAAATACAGTATGTGGAAAAAAAAGCAAAGTGAAAGCCAAAGGTGGAAATATGACCCTCAGATTAAGAAATAGACTTTTGTTCAAATTTGAAATATTAAGCCAGAATAAATGCCTACTATTCATTAAAGATCACCCTAACACTTCTCTCTTGAGAAGAGAGTTACATGGAACTGTAACAGCATACCATGAGCTCTTAAAATATGAAAAAATAAACTACAGAGATTCTGAGTCAATGTTTGGGCTCCTTTCATATGCTGCTCTTTTGGTTTGTGTATGTTGGATTTCTCCTGATTCATCGGAAAATGACAGCTTGGGAGGTTTTCACTTGAAGGCTTGGAGTATTGGTATCTGCACAAACCAGGGCTTCTAGAGAAATCCTTGGAATCATTTCTCAGCCTCTTGGGAACACATATTACTTTTCTTTGGTGCTGTCAGTGGCCAAATGTTAATTTTTTCCTTTGTTTTCCTCTCAGAAAGGGTTGTCTCTATTTCATGAAGGACTGTTTTTTGCCCCCCCACCCCGAGAGATCTCCCAAGGTACTGTCCCTTCTCACACAGCATGCAAGTAACACAACATGTCTGATTTTTCTCTTAAAGATAGGAAAGCTCTGGAAGATAATACCAGGAAATATTGTCTAGACCCCACACACTTCTGTTTTCAGGCTATGTGGGTTGATCCCATCTATGAGTAAATCATGGTCATCGTTCCACTTACTTCAGTGTCTTGCTTACATATGGAGCCTCTCCATTCTTTAAAGGCACTTCTTGTCCATACAGCCCAAGCGGCCTATTTTTTGTATTTAACAGCCACAATTGAGAGGTGACGATTTCCTTTGATTATCTGTAGATGTGACTCATTTAAAATTAGGGCACTTTGTAAGCACATCAGTCATGGTATTCGCTTCCTCCTAGGGCTCAGACTGGTTAGTCAGACTCAGCATTTGTAAAGACATAAGAAAACATGTTTACTAGAAATATAGCTGTTCTCAGTTGGTGGTAATCATATTGTGAATAGTTACACATAAGTCTTAGATATGTCTGAGAAAATATAGGTACAAGTTAATGTGTTTATCAGGCTGGAAACACCTGCGGTTCCCTGAAACCCAAACGTGGTTGGCTGGGCTACTTGCCTGGCTGAACTCAGAGCTGACAGTGTTAGTGGTGTATTCACTCACTTTAATGTCCAAAATGTGCAGGAGGACAAGGACCCAAGGGTATCACTCTGTCCCTTTTCCTTTCACTGGAAAATAAACGTAAGGATTTGGAAGAAATTGCCCATACAGAAGAGCCATTGACCTAGAAGAGTAAGGGTTGTCCATGCTCTCCCTCACCCCACCTGTACCTTATGATTGCACAGTAAAATACCCAATTACTCAGACTCAGAAGTTAATGTTGAATGTACCACTTACATTCCTGGGACATCTTTTTATATATGTACTATGCTACAGTCTTTAACTGTAAAATCATATACTGCTTCAATTCTACAGTACAGAGACTCAGTCTCCCACCAGCCTTGACCCTGTATTAGTGGTCTTAACACATCTCTATTCATAGTGCCTTATTGCTTTATGAATCCCCGATCTTTTTAGCCTGTTACATTTTTGTTAATGACAATTTTGAAAATAAAAATACCTGTAGATATGTATCGTTCAGTCATATTGCCCAGGAGCGGAGCTTTCACACATATTTCAAAATTAAATTCTTGAACGCCAGGAGGTTTTTTTTAAAAAAAGGTAATTTTTGAGAATCACAGAACAGCCTCAGTTGGAAGGCTGTCTGATCCAGCCTTTCATGGGAAAGGGAGCCCAGATGAGATTGACTGTTCGATTGACTGAACTGATCCTGTTCGTTTGCACCTTGAAAACCTCCAATGATGGGAACTCTGCCACATGCTGGGAAGGTTGTTCCCATGATTTATTGTACTCACTGTAAAAGATTTCTTTCTTATATTGAAATGAATATATATTGAAATGATATATATTATATATATCAATATATATATGAAATGAAACCTCCGCTGGATCAACTGGTATCCCTTTCCCCTTGTCTTCTCTATGTAGCTCCTTGAGAAGAGAGAGCCTCTGCCCTCTTCATAGCCACGGTTTAAAAAAGGAAACTCTGTGGTGTGGTCCCCCCTGAATCTTCCCTTCTCCAGGGAGAAAAGACATAACTCCTTCAGTCTTTCCTGACAGGGAAGATTTTCCAACCCTTTGATCATCAAATGTATCACTTCAGAGATATAGTCACCATGCAAGTGAAACATAACCCATTTTGAGTCGTCTTGCTTGCTGTTGTTGCATAACAAAAATAATACACATCTGTTTTGTATAAAACTGGACTTCTATACTGTCCATTGTCCTTCTGGTAACAGCTTTACAAACACAAGCTATTAGTAGATGAAGAATTCTAGATTACAGGTTAAGATACAAGGTATATGGCTAATTGTTGCTTGTTGTGGGATCAACAGATTTTGCCAGAACATAAAATACACTTAATATTATAAATCACCCAATAAAACATTCATGTAATAGAGCTAAAGGAGAGAAAAATAGGAAATGACAATATCTATACATTGAAACATTTACAAAAAGAGTTAGTGCTTTGTTTTTACATAAATATTTTGGTCCCATTTTATAGACAATAAAACCATAAATTTTGCTCTCAGTGTCATGACTTTCTTTTATATGAAATTCTTCCCTTTGACATCAACAACCATGCACTCAAATGACACTTGAGCTTCTACTTCATAAAAAGTGATTCCTCATTTGTACTTATCCTTGAGATAACAGATGCAGATTGCAGCTGACCTTCATCTCCTATTTACAGATTAAAACTAAGGACAATCCTTCAGCTTTGGTGGAAGATACCAGGACTTCATCTGAGAATGTTTTGGGACTGGATCTTCATGGAGGACACAGTTATCATCAAGGTCATATTAAACAGTGGATACTAGACTTTGCCTCTAGATTCTGCAAATTACTGATTAATAAAGTATCTAATTCATTCTCATTGAGTTTTTATCAATTAAGGTCTGAAAAGACCCCCTATGGAATAGCCTGCAAATTGTGGAAGTTGCATACAGCATTTTAGCATGTCAGATTCTCTCGCCTTACAATTTTCTATGGCTTAATACATCATTATATTTTGTATATGACAATAAATTATATACATTATATATTTTAATACATAATTGAAATCATGTGTTGCAAGTGCATTCAATATTCAAGTATATAACTCACTTATATATTACATTACATCATGCATTTTTATATATTTACATATATAAATCTTACAATTTATTCCAGGAAATAAAACTTCAGTTTTCATCTGCAGAATTCTAATTATTGTCTGAGTCCTACAATTTCCTGCCTGTTACTTTAACTTCATTTAATTCTAAAAAGAACAAGACAGAAATGAAAAAAAATTAGGAACAAAGTTAACTATATTTTCAGCCTTACAGAACCGTGAAACATTTCTCCAAGTCATTGAAAATGATACAAGGAGATTATTGTTATGTCAGTTTTCCATGGAACTGTTTCAATATTCTGGATGAGCTTCCCTGCTGAATATTCCTTAAGGAGACACTACCAACAACTCCTCAGGAAGTTTCAGGGCCCCCAGGCTGTGAACACTTGTTTTACCAAATAGCAAACCAGCCTCCAGGTGCCTCTTGAGACTTGTACAAGAGTCCTTGAGCCAACTGTCCATCCCTAGGTCTAGCAGTAACCCTCAGACTGACAAAGTCCCCTTTAAAGTTTGAATCTTCTCGTTTTCTGATGATCTCACGTTTGTAGATCACTGATGTAAATAAGCAGATGAACAGAGACACTCTTTGGACAGAGTTTTTTTCTTCTTGGGATAGGAACAAGAAAGTAAAGATCATTTAGAAATGGTGCCCTTTCCAAAGTGCAATGATCTTTCTGTTCACCTCCACATCAGATTTGTTTTTCAAAGCTGAGAAAAACCAGGTTCCAAGTCCTTTATCAGGCTGCTGTAAGCACAGCTTAGTTTCTCTGCTGAACTTTTGTTTGGCTAAGAACCAAGCCCTCTTCATTACTTTTATTCTCTCTCATCAAATTCTCCCTCTGCAAGATATACTCCTTTCTTTGCTAACATCTACTTTCTTCGTTTGTATCTTGATAATGTCCTATTGCTCCAGAGCCTCCTCTGAGGGGAAAAATAATTTATTTTCTGATTTATGCCAACTCCTGACAATTCAGGTACTTTGCTTGTCACAATGAAATTACTAATAATTTTTTTTCCTGCAGTAGAAGTACTGTTTCACTATGACTGAGGCAGCATTCCTGAATGGGACTGTTACAGAGTTTGGAACTGAAGGAGAACTCGAGGAGCAAGGGAAAAATACAAATTAATACAAAATAAACAGATATTACTGTAAATCAGGTGGCAACAGTAGACTGTTGTAGGGACCAAGATAGCAGTAATGTGTGAGATGCTTTGCCTGGCTCTATATTCTAGCTTAGGATAGGAATTTCCTTCCTAAGAGCTGTTCTTTTTTTCCCTAAATCCAACTTCTGGGTAAGGGAATGCAAGAGAGTTTTCCTAGTGCAGTCAGTTCTCAGCTAATGGAACGGGCCACAGGAGTTATCAAGAGCCAGCATAAACTGGTTATCCATAAACTGGATAGCCATTTCTATCCCTTTTTACGGGATTCAGACCAAAGAATTCTTGGTTAAGAGCTGTTATCAACTCAGATCACAGTCTTCTAAAAGCAGGTTCAGAAATGCAATAATTTAATGCTCTGCAAGGATTATAATCTTATGTAGATTCTCATAGCTCACTTTAAAAGAACACATGTAAAATTAAGTGCTGCTTAGTTGCAGAGTAACTCCTTATAAATGACAGGAGTAGGCCATAGTTTCTAGGGCAGAAACTATGCTGTATATAGGGGAAAACCATTCACATTGCTGCTTCTTGAGTTTTTAATAGGTTTCAATGTTCGAGTGTATTCCTGAAGATATGTAGCAATAAACTACCAAATAAATTATTTTTAAAAAAAGAAAAGGAACACTATCTGCATTATCTGCATTGAAAATGCACTTTCAGAGATGCTGCAGTCAGCAAAGGACCTGTAGGTACACGTCTGACACTCAACAAATAAGATCAAGGTGTAAAAGTTTATCTGCAGAAATAACAAAATTCTTCATCCTCTACTTCAGCTGAGTCTATTAGTCAGAACTATAATGTCAAGAATGCTTTACTGCAATGCTGTTGGAAGCAAGCCCAGGTTAAAAGATTACAGTGTTGTACAAGCCCTAGCCACACGATTTCTCCCTGAAATGAAATTGTCTCCATTAATATACTTTCTTATCTCCTGCCCTTCTTATAATAACAAGAAACCACTTCAGTGTTTTCTGATATCCTAAAGAGCACTCCAGTGACGGTGCTGTGGTCTGTCCTCTGCAGGCAAGGCAGGGAGACTTACCTTCATAGTTTTCTCCTGGTTCTCAATGAAAGTTTAGTCCAAATGAACATATTTTCAGAAATTTTCAATTTAAAGAAAAACTATTAGAGTGTTCCTGCCAAATACTACTAAGCAAATTAAGTAAACCAGAAAATTAAAAGAAGTCGTATTTTAAGATAAATATGACAGTACTCTTTTGGAGTTAATAGAAGAGTAACAGATCTGTGGTGAAGAGGTAGAAGGTGCCTCTGAACACCTGAAAATGAGGAAGGACTTCTTTACTGTGAGGGCAACCAAGCACTGGAACAGGCTGCCCACAGAGATTGTGGAATCTCCTTCCATGGAGGTGTTAAAAAGCTGTCTGGATACAATCCTGAGCAACATGCGCCCTTCTTGAGCAGGGAGGTTGGACTAGTAGTCCATTTCAACCTTACCCACTCTGTGATTCTGTGCCTCAGGTCTACATCCATCTCTGCTACTTTCCTTGGAGCATTTCCACCACACTGCATGTCTTGGATTTTGTTCCTTTTACACAGAGTAAATGACACAAATAGCAAATACAAACATCAAGGAAACAAAAAGTACCCACTCCTTTCCCCCAGGATTAATACAAAGACTACATATTAGTTTCAGGAAACAACTGCCTGGGGAAGACCTTTTTTTCTAGCTTATACAACTCTGAACTTCTTGTGCCTGTATATCATGACGCCAAGATCCTCTGAGTGGCTTTGATCTATGAATTCTAATCCTACCAGCAAACAGATCTCATTTCATTCCCTTTCCTTGTTAAAGAGAAATCTGCTGATGGCAAAATGACCATGACAGCCAAGGTGCAGAGGCGGCAAGTGACTTCCCGTCTAAATTATTTCTCCTTTTTTTTAAACATTAGAATATTTCAAAAACGTCAGAAAACACTGGAAGCAAATAAAGTTAGTGACATTCTCTTAATATGGTCTGAGTCAGTCTTTTCTTAGCAGATGTTTTGTATATATTATAGTTAGTGTCCACTTCAAACCACCTTATAAGGATGAACATTTTGAATGAAAGTCAAGAACACAGAATTAAAATAAAGGGACTAGGCGAAAATGTAAAATTAAATATTTTTTATTTGTGAACAGGAAATACAAATCTTCTGCATTGCTCAAATGCTGCTGCTCAGCAGGAGAAATTTCCAGGAGTTCACATTTAGTTGACATTTCCATGCTTCACTAGGTTCTAATTTGTATAAATGAAAATTGCATTTTAAATAGCAAAAGTAAGGTTGAAAGAGGACAAATTTCAACATAATAGCATGTTAGTGCAGGGCTGTCCATATATTCTGTCTAGACGAGGAATATTCTCTCTCTAACTGCACGAAGTGGCTGTTGTGACAGACACATCACTGAAGAGGCTGAGCAGTAACAGAAGTAGGAAATTTCCACAGAATTGGCAGGTCAGATTTAATCACAAGACCTCAAAAGTGAGTGTTTCTGGACAGAAAACATGGACAGTAAGGCTGGGAATATAATAATTCCACATAAAATCTTCTAGGGAAAAACAAGTTGATTCATTAACAAGGATTAAATCAAATACAGTGTGATGGGGCTTCCTGACCCTTCTCCAAGTGAAGTGCCCCAAGACTCAGCTCTGCAAGGAAATGCCCCTGTCACAGCATTTGGCAGCTCAAAGGCTGAATTTGGTCTTTATGTCTGTTGGTCAATTAATTTGAACAATTTTCCAGAATATGAGAGCTTCTGATCTACTTTAAGTTTCAAATTTACCCTTTAGAACAGGCTTTCTGTGGAGTATCATAGAATCAATCATACAATATCCCGAGTTGGAAGTGACCCACAAGGATCATCAAGTCCAGCTCCTGGCCCTGCACAGGACAACCCTGACACCTGAAGCAACTTTCCTTTTACAAGAGAGAGCATGGCTGGACAAAATTGCTGCACGTGCTGTGTGGCACTGATGTCTGCTTGGGTACTCCTGTCTCAAAAAGCACACGAGTGACTTTCAGCCTGCTTCTCCACCTTAGGGCAGCACTGAACCAACGTGGCCTTTCTCCTTTTGGCAGCTCAGCTGCTTGTGTTTGGGACTGCAGTGCTCTGGGCAGATCCGCACCGAGGCACAAGAAGTACAGCATTGTATTTGTTGCACACAGGCTCCAAAACAACTGGAGGTAGACCCCAGTTTTTACCTTGAATGCAATTGTGGAACTTGTTAAATATACTGTAAGTTTCCTAACAACAAAGAATTTACCTGGGTGTAAACATGGCCCCGGCTGTCCCTTACAGTTCTGAGTCACATGACATTGAGTTCTCTTTTAAGTAGATTTGTGTCTTACATATAATTATGAAGTGCAGTTCTGGAGAGAGACTGAAAGTGAACAGGTCTTTTGCACTTGTACAACATCCAAAACAACAGGGCCTTGGGTTTGTGATTGTGATGGATAATGAAATACGAATGAATGAAAATCAGACTATGTCATATGAATCTTGGGCCTATTGAAACCGATGGACATTTTGGTACTGGCAGCAGTTGCATAATGACCTCTGCATCTTTTCTTGCATTTCAAATAAAATGGAATCTTTCAGCTCAATTTAAGAAATGTTGAGAAAAGAACTCAATAAATTGCAAATTTGGAGCTTTCTTTATTTGCTTTTTTGTTAAAGCCTGTTAAGTGTAAATTATAAAATTCAGGATGGTATAAACAATAATGAAAACATGACAAAATTATAGGTCCATTTTAGCTAAACTATTTGATATGTTATTAATTGAGTTTTACATCTGTTCAGCTGTCATAAAAGCAGATAGATGCACACAGTTTTACATGCTGCAAAGTCCAGGCTTCTTGCTGCAGACACCTGGCTTTCTTCACAGGTTTCCAGAAACACCTCCTCTCCCTCCCTGAAGAGCTTACCAGCTCAGGTGGAAAAGAAGAAGGTAGGTTTCAGAAGATTCCTTGCCTACTCTTACAGGAGCAGTTGTTTGCTTGGAGGAAAGAAAGTGTAATTTCAGGTATTTGCACTAAAATTTCTTTCCAAACGTAAAAGATGCCTCTGTTGTCCAGGGAGAATATTTCTTTGGGTTTAGAGTACCTTTGTAGAGGTGTCAGCCATTTCCATGTCAGTCAGAGGAAAAGGGCCATCTCACTCCAGATGTTTTACTGGAGAACTTATTCTAGGAAATTGCAGAGAATCTCTGCAACTCACCAGTTTTCTGATACCATCCCATGTCTTAGCACCAAGTGGGAGCACAGAGGTGGGTCCAGTCAATTTTAGAGGGTGATGTTTAAATTACAACAAGGTATCACATTATATGTGCCTGTTGTCTCCTTTCTAACAGATTTTAGGAATTATAACAGTATAAATACATAGAAAAATGCTAGCTGCGGCTGCATGTAATCTGCAAAGCGGCCACTAAGGTTCCCTATTTAGGATTAGGAACAGAACCTCAAAATCATTGGTGTTTGCACCCTTGTCTCAAAAGGCTTTAGCATTTGTGCTGATTTGTGCTGATTTTTGTTTAAAAAGGAGAACAGAAAATGGAATAGGTATCCTTTGGTCATACCCAGGATTAGGCCTGAGCAGTATCTAGCAACAGCTTAACCGTTGAACCAAAAACTCTGTAGTGGATGTGATTCAACTGCACAAACAGCGAAGCGGCCTGTTCCAAACCTTTGTATCTTGTCATGTAACTTACAAAGGACAGTCTTGGGTGGAACATGGCAATAAGGAAAAATGTTATAGCATATTGATTTACTAAAAAATGTGCAAGGGTCTTAATTCTTGCTTACTGATAAAAAGCCCGGGTTTTTAAAACTGTACCTCTTACTCTCACATTTTCAATTCAACAGCTCATTGCTGTTATGAGGAAGGTCATGATACTGAATTGGGATGGGTTAAGGCTAACATGTGACCTACATGCACAGAGTACCTCTATTGCAAAATCAATCACCTTTTTTAACCCATAATCTGGCTTGGCATTGCCAACACATATTTCACCTCAATACTTGTCTTAACCTTGCTGTGCCATGGTTGCACAAACATGCCATAGCTTTCCCTCACATCAGATTTCTGTTGCTGCTTGTTCACGTGTAAGACCTCAAAGTTGTACTCTGCTGTTATGTTTCTGAGGCAGATGAAAAACAAACTACACGCTCAGATAAGGAGCCTGGTTTGCTCTAGAGAAGCATTTTTTGCTGTTATTTCTTGTTATATCTAGATAATTGTTTTTATTAAGGGCTGCATGAGCTGTGTTCATAGCAGTGACAGCAGGGCCCCAAGCAGCTATTTAAAACTTGTTAAACTACAAGGTAGCTGGACTTGTAAAGAAGACAGGCTGATCCCTTGTGCAGTGAGTGGGGCATTGGGGACCAGCGAACTGTCCTGTCCTGCTGGGTCACCAGATTGCAGAGGTGAGATCATAATTCTGTTGGGAAAGGATTCTTGTATTTAAGTCGTTTCTCATGTTCAATATTCAAGGTCAATTGTGAGAAACATTTCAGAATCTAAGACATGGCAAATGGGATTGAAATCTGCAGCAGAACCCTAGAGTACAGGTGAGGCCCAGGAAAGCTGTTGTATGCAGTAGCATGGCCTTTAGAAGGAAGAATCCTTCTCTTTTTAATGAATAACATGTTCTCGGGCAGTATCCCAGTTACTTACTTAAAGATTAAATTCTATTGACTTGCTGCTTGTTCATGGTTTTGATTTGGTCACAGATGTTTCATGTTGAATGCTGTCATGAATCAAACTAGAACTGAGTAAGAATTGGGGAATTTCATTGGCAAAATAGTAATCTTTAAAAATTATCAGAAAAGAAAGACTAAATGGTATGGTAGGCTGTACTGCTAAGAATCCCAAAAGGCAGTTCACAGTCAGTGAATAGCTTTTTCAAGGAATTGGCAGATTCAGGAAGACCAATCTAGACTTATTTCCAAAGTTGTCCATATTTCCAAAATTGTTTTCCCACACAAAGGAATTGAAAATCTTTTTATGAACGTAACTTTAAAAAGCAAATAATACTTCACAAATGGGTAAATAATCTCTTTGGCATCTCTAGCATGTAATCTTGGAGTACACAGACTTCCAAGATCATTGCTGCTGAAGTTACTAGTCTTCCTCACAGACACTCAAAGAGTTTGTCTGGGGATGATGAAAAGCACCAAGTTTGCTTTTCAAAGAGCCAGTGATGAAATTATAATTAAAACTCATGCATGAGTGTCAGAAGGAAATATCTGTGTTACTGTTATGATGTCTAGACATGATCTGGACACAGTACTGGGCAATTGGTTTTAGGTGGCCATGCCTGAGTCTGGAGTTTAGATAAGATGATCTCCAGAAGTCCCTTCCAACATCAACTACTCTATGATTCCCTAAAAATATTATACATATTAAAAGAGAATTATAAATTTTAGAATTCAAGTAGTTTTAATGGCTGTGGTGAAGTCACAGTGAAAAGAGCAGGAGGAAATCAAAACAAGTAAAATATTGCCTCTATGTTTTTGCTTGATCATGACTGTGTTGCTTCAGTATTTGTGTCAGCATAACTCTACTGAAATCAGCTTTTTCTGACACCCTGGGAAATTCTACATCCAGCCATTTCCTTGTCTAGCAGTTCGTTACAGAATCAAGGAATCTCCTGTGATGTATAAGGAGGTTAGTCCTTCATTCTGTGTTGATGCGTTCAAGAGGAAAAGACAGAATTATTCCATCACCATCCGTTTTTCATTATTCAAAAAATTACTGTTCAAAGAAAATCCATCTTTAGTCAAAAAAAATCTTGCATATATGTCTGCCAGGAAGGCATGTGACTTCTTCATGGGTTTGTGAGTTCTGGGTGAAAATACATGCCAGATCTTCTTACTGGGTCTGGAACTCCAGGTTCCATTTATGTACTGGTACATAATCTGATCTGGAATCACCTTCTTCCTATATCAGCCAGAAGGGCTGCTTGACACAGTTACAAGATATGGGAATTTTGCTGAACAATAGGGAGACACAGTAACCTTTAGGTCTTAGGTGGAACCTTTGGGTCAAACAAGGGACTGTCAGTATGTGGCATGTTTTTGACCCGTCCCAGTTAGCCCACTGTGAGGTGATAATGGCCCAGTCTGGATGACAGCAGCCTACAAGGAGCATTCATGATACTCATTTTGGACAAAACTGTGTCAGGTTTGGCTCCTCCACCCTACACAATCCTCCAATGTTATCCCAGCAGACTTTTTACCCTCAGGCAATTTCTCAAAGCATGCAACACACCCAGGTCATGTCATGTTATCAAACTATGCCCCTGATGGGTTGCAACACAGCAGTTGTGTTATTTCAGACTTGTTGAACTCATCAGAAAGTGTAATGCTCAGGACAGGTACAAATCCAAGCACAGTGTGGTGTGGACATGAACAAGCTGTTCCACTTTGACCCTGTTTTATCTTGCAGTATGTAGCTGTCTCTGCTTAATTTTGCAGTCTGTATGCAGCCATAGGGTCTTTGACCTCCAGGCTTTTTGGTTCTGGTGAGAGCAAGAAATATTTCTGCTGGAGTAGAGGGAGGGGTCAATCTTGTTAAACAACAGAATCATAGAATATTCTGAATTGGAAGGGACCCAAAAGGATCATCAAGTCCTGGCCCTGTGGAGAACCACCCCAAGAGTCACACCGTGTGTCTGAGAGTGTTGTCCAAACACTTCTTGAACTCTGCCAGGCTTGGTCCTGTGACCACTTCCCTTGGGGAGCCTGTTCCAGTGCCCAACCACCCTCTGGGTGAAGCACCTTTTTCTAACCTCCAACCTAAACCTCCCCTGATCCAACTTCAGGGCATTCCCTTGGGTCATGTCACTATCACCACAGAGAAGAGATCAGTGCCTGCCCCTTTGCTTCCCCTCACGAGGAAGTTGTAACTGCAATGAGGTCTCCCCTCAATCTCCTTTTCTCCAGGCTGAACAGACCAAGTGACCTCAGCTGTTCCTAAGCACTAGACAATGGTTTAGTTTTATCACCTGAAAACTTAATATGTAACAAGCAAGACATTCCTGGGTGAAACTTGAATGCCTTTGATATGTATCGGGCCAAATTTGATGATCTAATAGTTCCTTCTGACCTTAACCTGGGTAAGATATGTTGCGTAGGGAGGTGTCTCACCAGGGGGCACTGGATAGCCAATTACAGCCCACAGAAGACTAGCCTGAATTGTTTTCTTTAGCAATTTTTTTGGCATGACACATTACCGTCTTCTGCGGTAATAAATGACAGGGAAAGCCTTTTCTTGCCCAAGAAAAGAAATGACACAACTTAGGAGAAAAAAAAAGTACTAAGATGGTGCTGTGTTAAATAAGGTAACAGGAACATAACATCAAGTAAATTATTCCCGTAAAATCTACTGGCATGCAGCAATGATTGTAATGTAGGTGTTACTTTAGGTGTACTGTATTGGCATGGGTTGCAAAAGAGACACAGAAACTGCGGTCACAGCAAACAGGAGATTGTTCCACTTACAGCACACAAAGGAAAAAGTCTCTTCTATAATCAAATAAATCTGACAATCATCAGGATGTCATCAATTGCACTTGATGAATGGCCACTTATACCACACAGGACACAATTTTGGCACAGTATCATACTGGCAGAGTACCAACCCCGCCGTGCTCGTGAGGCAGGCGTGTGTGACTCAGCGGAGATGTCCGTCAGTGTTGAGTGACTGTAGGCTCCTCTTTTACCAAAACCACTTGAAGTGAGACCTTTTGTGCTGTGAATGGGAGGTGGGCACACTGTCTGCACATCTCTAAAGGGCAGTCTTCCCAAAATACTCGTGATGTGGTTGCTCATGGTCATTTGAGCTCTCTTTCTCCTTTGAAAGGGCAAGTACTAATAATAAACAAGACAAAGAATTGAGCAAATCAAGGAGTTAAATGGACAAATAAATAGCACAAACCAGTTCTACATACCTTCAATAATACATACTGCACTGCACGACCATAGCGATGGTCATGAAAACATATCATATAAGTATTTGATACATCATGCATTAGCTAATAATGGACAAACTCATCTAAAAATACAGAAGGAAGAATTTTAGGTAAAAAATTCCAGTTTTAAAAGAATTCTGTTCCAATCTACTTACCAGTAAGTGCAGTGTTGTTATCACAGGGCTTGCCTAGAACATGGTAAAGAAGAAGGATTCTATGGTTGAAGAATTTTAAGCTATTGACTTCAGTCTAAAAGTCTAAAAGAGTAGCCAAAATATAACTTAGCTGATCTCTTTAACAGCCTACCTCTTGTGAGATTGTAGGTTCTATGGAGAAATCAAACCACTGTGAGTCGAATCAGGACAATTATGATTTATACATTAATCCCTCTTCAAAGTATAGCATTTTTTATGCTGTCATCATAATCTAATAATGTAAAGCTTAATGATTTAAAGTCAACTTCACAACACAATGCCAAAACTGACAGACATTTTAACATTCAAAAATAGTGTCTATTACATTTATCAGAATCTGGCACCATTTAGAAAACTCCTCCTAGAAGATATCATCTTTGACACTCAGGTTCCCATTATCCGAACTTGCTTTCCTTTTCCTTAAAAGTATACAGAAAGTTAAAAATACTTGGCAGAACTTGAATCAATTTCAGTAAGCGATTGGCACACTTCCTTCTGAAAACCCAGTATTGCACCATTGCTACTTAAGATATGATAAAGGTGTCCCAGAGGTTAATACTTACAATAGTTTAATGTCAAGGAGATAGAGAGGCTTGAAAGCAACAATACCTGGGAAAGCAACTCACCTTTCTGTAAATAATCACTCAAAGCCAGTCTTACATTTCTGCATACCATCAGGTACAAGAAAGAGATGTCAAAAAAAGGATTAGCCCATAGTTGTGGTATCTGGCTTACAGTGCTGAGTGGATGCTGCATTATGCTAAACTCATCATGGATCTGGGAAAAACCAGCAGCAAGAGCACATGATGTACTTTATCTCAAGCTTTCCTTTCATAAGCCTGGCAACTTCAGAGCAGAAATGGAGTGGTCTGTGCTGACCATTTGCTACTTCATGGAAGAGAGGGCATCGGTCGTTCAGAACCTACTCCAAAGGAACAGGAAGAGATGCAATGACTTAAAGAATTTAAATTAAATAGCTTTGATCTCATAACAGCATTACCAAAGGTCTAGCAGGACCTTGCGATGGGACTTGTCCTAGTTTGAAGGACAGGTGTCTGTCAAGGAAGGTGGGAAACCTTCCTTGAATACAGGATGACCCCCCTCCCTCCTCCAAATTACTATACCTTTGAAATTACTGGGCTCTCAGGCAAAGATGTGGTAAAAAGAATAACAGTTCTTTACTAGGGTTATATATCTATATCTATATCTATATATAAAACAAGACAGTTAAATGGTAACCATAAGAGAACAGACAAACCCCTTAACTGTCCCTTGCCTGTTGTTGGGCGATTCTCCGTTGGAGCAGAGAGGCTGCGGTGACTCCCCCGCGGCTGCAGGGGGCGCTGTGGCGCGAGCGCGACGACCCTCAGGTGGCAAATGGCGGCTCCGGCGAGCGGGAAGGGGGTGGGGGGGTCGCTCCCGGTGCAAACCCGCGGGGCAGCAGCCCTGCTCCACCAACCTTGGCAGCGGGCAGCGCAGGCAGGCAGGGTTGACTGGGGAGCGATGGACCTCGATATCACCCACCGGCAGACCAGCAGAAGGCAGGCAGAGCAGAGAGGAGCAGCTCCTGGCGGCGATTAGTTACAGCGTAACTCTACCCTGTGCCGCTGCGGGACCCTCGGGAACGTCACAATGTAGCGGTGTTCCCGGAGTGAAACCGGCACTCACTGCAAACACAGCCGTCCTCACCGAACGCCGAGCGGAGAGAGAGAGCGGCAAGCCCGGTCTACACCCACCTCTCACCAAAGTCTCCGTTAGTTCTCTCGCGATGCTCCAGCCTCTGGGGAAACAACCTCCTTGCCAGTATTTCCAGGTCTTTGTTTTCCTTTAACTGGGGAAATTGTCCTGGCTTCTGGGCTGGGCAAGTGATCCCTTTTGTCTTTAAGTATCATCCATTCTGTGTTATTAGCGTGGAATGCGGTTGGACAGATAACTCCGTTTTGTTCTTAAGTATCGCCCATCAATTCCTGGCCAGCCCCTCCCCACCTACACAGCCTCCCTGGTACATGAGGGAAAGGAAACAAATTTTCATTTTTTCTAACCCATAACAGACTCTAAGAGCCTCTGGGAACCAGTACAGTCACATTGGAGCTAGAGAGTGTTACTGGTGAATTCTCTCAGTGGAGCAGGTGGGATGGGAGAGCAACCACACAGACACCCAGCCATACACCTGATCCAAATAAGGGATAAAATATGGGTCCAGCAGAAATGCTTTAGAAGCAGAGGCTTGATTTTCTTTTGGTCTGGAAGGCTGACCTTAGGGAGGTCCTATTCAAAGATACACTAATCAAAAGCCATGATCTGTGTAAAGCCTGTCAAGAAGTAGCAGATTCTTATATTTGTAAGCATTGGAAGCCTTATCAAATGAAATCCAGTAACTTCTCGGAGAGGACAGAGGTATCTCTCTGTCTGAGCTAGATGTTTTCTCCTACTAGTTATTAAAAAATGCTCTTTCAGTCCCTTGTCCATATGGGTGTGCCATGATGTCTGTTCTCTACAAGCAGGCCACTGTTGAGATGAAGTGGTAAAAAGCCCTTGAACTTCTTAACAGCTGAAATAGTAGGAGCTGATAGCAGTTGATGATATAGGTGTCCACCAAGCTCTCAATGATTTTTTCTGGAAAAACAGAAGTGCCAGGTAAGATACACAAAACAGATTATATAAAACCTGCACCCAATCGCAGTTGCTGTGACAGGAACCTGATTTAAAAATGCAACTGCGTCTCTTCCTTAAAAGGCACGCTGGTGACACTTGGAAAGAGCTTTGACTCTAGATTATAACACAAATTTGAACTATGGACTTTCAAATAAAGAAACTTTCATCTTCTGGAAAAGGTGGAATGAAAGAGATTTGTGAACAAATCCAGCCACCCCTGCACAGTTTCCTCTGTATGCATGGAAAAACTATCTGCCTCTATCCCCAGGCAAACTCCCTGCAGGCCCTGGTACATTCCCTGTGGTGCTCCCAGCCCATGTGCCCACACCTAGCTGTCCCAGTGCCACCACTAAGTCTGCCCAGATCTGGTGAGGGCAGGCACAGCCCCCCCATCCCACCAGCGTGTTCTCCAGGGACCAGGGTGCCATAGGCCAGGAAGGGCCAGCTGGCAATCTTCCTCCTTGCTGTCTGTCCAGCTGCTGTGACACTGAGCCTTGTTCACACCACATGTGCAACTCAAGCAGCCACAGGGCCCAGCACAGTGCCATGTCCAGCTGCACTCTCTTGGACCTGGCCTTGACAACCCAACTCAGCTGAATTTCTTTGTACCCAATGTGGGCCTTGGTCTCATTTCCTTTTTGGTAGTCCATAAGCAGGTACAGAGCAATAAGGTCACCTCTGAGCCTCTTTTTCAGGCTAAACACCCCCAGCTCATTCAGCTGCTCCTCATCAGATTTATTCTGCAGACCTTTCACCAGCTTCATAGCCCTTCTTTGGACTCGCTCCAGCACCTCAATGTCCTTCCTGAACTGAGGGTCCAGAACAGGACATGGGATTCGAGGTATGGCCTCACCAGTGCCCAGTACAGAGAGACAATCACTGCCCTGGTCCTGCTGGCCATGCTATTCCTGACACAAGCCAGGTGCCATTGGCCTTCTTGGACACCTGGGCACACCCTGGCTCATGTTCAACCTCTCTCAGTCAGCACCCCCAAGTCCTGTTCTTCTGAGCAGCTTTCCAGCCACTCCGCCCCCAGCCTGTAGCACTGCATGAGGTTGTTGTGACCCAAGAGCAGGACCCAGCACTTGGACTTGTTGGACTTCTTATCATTGGTGTTGGCCCTTCAATCCCGCCTGTCTGGATCCCTCTGCAGATGATGGCTGGAGAGATGGTGGCTGGAATCATCTACAGTGGTCAGCCTCTCGCCAGTGCCCTTCCAGAGGTGCTCATGTGAGAGGATGAACTGACATTATCAAGGGATCCTGCTGTGTGTGTATCCTCAGGCATAGCTGCATCATCAAGAAGCCTAGAGGCAGCTATGCTGCTGGAGACCTAAGCCATGTCAGATGTTTTCTTCTGGGTTATCCCTGTGCCCCTCAGGCAATCCGCTGATGGCACAACCCTCACAGCCCTCGAGACCCTGCCCATGCTGCTGGTGCAAGACTGGCTCTGCAGCATGACCAAACCTGACAGCTGCACGAGGCTGCTGCAAAACCCAGCAGCACTCCTCTGCCAAGGAGTGTAATCTAACCACCCTGAAAGACCTCCCTTTCATATCAGTCCTTTGTTGGCTCAGCTGGTCACTGACTCTTGCACAGTCCAGCTGTGACGTTTTCTGTGCATTCATGGTTATCAGGATAGGGTCAGCAATGCTTCAGTTCCAGTTCTTTGTACAATTGATTTTGCAGCCTTGTTACACACGGCTGTCACTGATTTTGTTAACTTAGACATCAATAAATCAAGTGCTTTATTGTGCTGACCACAATAAAGAGGAGTTGATTTAACTTGTTTTGTTGGTAAATCATATACAATCTGGTCACCTGATAAAGGCTCATTTGTTCATATTTTGTTACAGTATCAAAACCATTATACAAACCTCCACTGTTTTCAGTTGTAAGTCTTTCTTAACCGATCAAGCACCAACTTGATTCTCTTAGTACTGTTCAACTCCTACAGTGACCACTTTGACAGGTGACAAAGCTCCAGTGTATCAAGTGTATGCATATTCTTCCACCAGCTCCTCTGTCCTGCCTTGCAGATTGAGGACTCATCGCCTCACCTTGTCTTTGATCCAAGTTAGACGAGGCATCACTTTCTCTGCTCTTGTAAGGAAATACTGTTACAAACTTGCCCTTAAACATAGGCATATAAATAAAGTAAAAATTTATGAATGCATATTTCTGACACTGCCTGTCCTTTAATCTCTTCTTTTCAACCTGGTCTAACAGAAGGTGTCCCTGTCCATAGCGATGGGGCTTGGCACTAGGTGATCTTTAACATCTGTTCCAACCCAAACCACTCTATGATTCTATGATTCATTTTGACCCCTTGGAGGCCCTTTTCTATATAGTGCGTAACAGAAAGGACAGTCTTTGTCATTATGGCACTACACTGATCTGAGACAAGGTACTGGCTGTCAATCCTCGCCGAACAGCCCTGGTCCCCGTGAGACGCTGCCTGGTGCTGTGGGACCTTGTCAGAGACTGAAATGTTATAATTTATGGCTTAAACATTTTCATGAAGGACTTTTGGTATTATAACAAAACTCTACAAAAGCTGCAGAGAAGACGACGGAAAACCCTGAATGGGGCCCTGACTGCCCGCTGAAGAAAATAAGATAAGTAAGGACTGGGGAGAAGAACACATTCCCAGAGGGATCACGCTTAGCATCTTCGGGGTGGAGACCACAGCCCCAGGGCTATTAGCTGCCAGGCCAGAACAGACCCTCACACCAAAGAGGTTTTTGGGTGTGTACTAGGAAAGCCTCTGGTCAGAGGCAGTGAACGCCCAACCTCCGCCGTGCAGACCAGTTCAGCTGAGGGGCCCTGCACCCCGGGAAAAGCTTATCCACAGCAGAAGGAGGTGTCACAGCCCATCAAAGGAGCCCCCCAAAGGGGTCCCCAGACCCTGCACCAGAGATAATGCAACAGATCCACAGTGTGGCAAGGGACAATGCTAAACCTAGCCCCCTCAGGGGAGGCACGTGGGCGTTCCCACCTGGCCAAAGCGTATATTAATCCAATGGATTCTATACTCTGGCGCGGCGGCGGCGGCGAGGAACCCTCACCACCCAGAAGACCAGATGGAGGGAGCCACGAGATGTCGTTGGGACTCCCGGAAGGGTGATATATTTCCATCTAACACTNTCTCGTTTGGTTTTAATCTCGTTTTTAGGAATATCTTGAACCTTCTAAATTCCTTCTGGTTTATACACAGAGACCTAGCTTTCTTTGCTTTCTGTGCTTAAACCGGATCATAACAGACCTCCCTCACTGGCAGCACCGGCCAGGGAACAGCAGCACGAGAGCAAAGCTGGGTGGCATGTGGGGACCACATGGACATGTGAGCAGGGTCTGGCCGGGGCTGCAGGTTGCCATCCCACAGGGAACAGGTAAATCATTCCCGAAACAGAAATAACTTGAAAGTGTCAGTCTGGACAGGACAATCCCCTGGAAACTGCAGGGGAGATTTCTTCAGCAGTGCTGTTCTGCCACCTGGTGCCAGAGCTCCGTCCCGGCTTCCCTTCCTCCCTCCCTCCAGCATGTCACCCATCCCTGGGGAGAACCTGCACCGAGCGCCTCTCCCGCCAGCAATGCCGGCAGCACAGCCAGCAATCTGGGGACATGCATTCACCACGGAACTATAAAAACGTTCTTTAACCCTGGATGACTTTTACTGCTAATAAATATCATTCCTCTTTGCACAGGGCAGTCCTGGTGACTAACTCGTGTCCTAGAATGTGATAACTACTGGTTGCAAAGACGTAACTGCTACTTATCCATTATTTATAGGCACATGGTGTGATGATTGGGGTTGTCCTGTGCAGGGCCAGAAGTTGGATTTCAATGATCCTTGTGGGTCCCTTCTAACTCAGGATATTCCATGATTCTATTTTCATTTTTAATGTTTAAGTCTAAAAAGTACCAATATGTACATATGTGATCTGATTAACTTACTGCTTAAGTAAGTTACTGCTTAACTGCTTCCTTACCTTAATGTTTCTCTTTTATATTTTAATATGACGCAGGTGTTTCTGTAGTTGTAAATGGAGGCACAGCTTAGTCTGCTGCATGCATTAAACATTTGTATTTTAACTGCTTGGAAGCGGATTGTACATGAAAATTATCATAAATACTCATCAGAAAAGACTCTTTTCCACCTCCAAATAGATGCTATTGAGAAATCTGTAAAAAGATTGTGTCTAAATACCTTATGCCTTAACTTACTTGGCTGCAGCTACTTCCCCACACAGCTTCCCCATCTTGGAACCACTATCCCTCCTTGTGGGGTTGTACCTGGGTGCAATGGGCACTTTTAGACTCTCTGCACTGAGTGATACCGAGGTCCTTGAGTAGAGCAGTAGCAAGCCACTGCTGCTCCCCTGCAGGTCAGTGGGAGCATGAAGGGCCTTAAGAGGCAACACATGGAGCAATCCCCTCTGTTCTGTATAGGTTGTAGGCTGCATATAGGCAACAGGGTCCAGGAAGGAAAGGTTAAATATGCCAACACAGAATTCTGTCTTTTGTGGTCTGTCTTAAGAGGATGCTTATCCTGGCATAGACATCTGGCCTATATATTCACTCCTGGCTATGCTGAGCAGATTTGCCCTTCCCATTTTAATGCCTGCAAACTTTATGGAGTAAAGCAAATCAGCAGGCAAACACTGAGGCCTGACTGACATGTTAAACAACTCTCAGGTAGTCGGGTCCTCTGGCAACCCAGGCTCAATGATGTTGATAAGCCATGTTTTCAGGGGTTGCTAAATACAGGTGACTCACTTGTTCATGTGGGACAGACTTGCTGGCAATCACACAGACCAGGCAATGGGGAACTACAAGCAATTCTGGATATCTTCTGGTGTCAAGGGTAAATTGCACTTCAAACTTTTATCCTTCTCTACGGGAAATCAGAACTGACCGATCTAACCCAGAGACAGGTAGGAGCTGACTGCTTATAGCACAAGCTAGCTGGTCCGGGCCAACAGCCCCACTGCAGATGCTCCCAGTTCCATAGGCAGTTTACTCAGCTACCAGCTAACCTGCAGAGTGGGAAAAGGAAACAGCTAAGCCTGGCTTGTATATTGAGTTTCTCTCAGATTGGCTCATAGACAGCTAGTGTAAACTATGATCTGTAGAACTTCATAAAGCTACAGCCACCTGTGAATCTCCTGTCATAAGGATGTAATTGTTATTACAGCTCCAGGACTGACTATTTCAGAAATAAGGATGGAAAGTTCAGAATGAGGTTTACACTGAGGCTTATTTCTGAGACCTGATGTGCTTCCTGCGAGTCCAAAGCAACAAGGCAACAAAACATAAAGTTTCTTCTGCTGTCTCTGTTTTACCAGAGAAACATGGCAGTGCTGCAGATATTTATAACAGTGCACAATGCAGCTTTTTCACTTAAATTTTTCAAGGAAAACTGGAGGCCTGTTCTTAAATGGGGAAAATAAACTGGCACCAGCTGATAGAAAAGCTCACGTACTCAACACTTTTTGGCTTTGGTTTTCACAGACAAGCCTGCTCCCACACCTCTGCAAGTGACAGCATGCTCTGGAGAGGGGCAACCATCAGGATGAAGCAATGTTAGGGTCTACCTGAAAACTGGATCTATTTAAGTCTATAGGGCTGTGATGGAACCCACACAGAGCTGTAGAAATAGTTGGCCCATGTGATTATGAGATAGTTAAAGTATCCATGAAAAAAACCATGTTCATCATGGGAGCCCTCTGATCACTGGAAAAAGACCTCAACTCTGAATAAAAAGATGACCCAAGTAACAGGGGCTAGTTTGCTTCCACTGCAGTCCCCAGAGGAATGAAGGTACACTTCCCATTGGAATTTAATCCTAAATACTTGCAGGACAAAGGAATAACCAACATGGACTTGCCACAGGCAAATCAGACTTCACCACTTGAAAATTCTGCATCTCACTGCTGACAGCAATGCAGATGAGGTGAGGGAGGTGATGCAGCACATCTGGACTTCAGACACCACCTCCCACAACAGCCTCCCTTAGAAACTGGGGGGTGGGGGCGGGAAGAAGTCAACAACTTAACATCCAACTGTGGGCCAGCAGGTAACAGAGGAAATAGTCCAGGGGGACAATACCAAGAGCACAGTGTTCAACCTTCTCCTGCTAGTAACAGATAATGTAAACAAGTCTCAGATTGGATATTAGGAAAAATTTGAGTGGAACAGATTACTCTAAGAGGCTACATGATCTCCATCCTTTTAAGTTTCTGAAGGCTTGATTAGAAAACAGAACACAGCTGACGTGGTCTAGTATTGCTCATAGCCCTGCTTCATACTTGAGACGAGATCTTCAGGGTCCTTCCACCAATCCATCTATGAATTGGTGTAACTGATTTCATTCCTGTCAGTAAAAATATTGGTATTTCAAAAGAGCAGCTTTTAGTATGCAAAACACATGCATTTATTCATTGCAGTCTGATGACTGTTATAGGTGCCATCCAACTTGAGATATTCTATGGTTCTTTCATGGCTCAGCTTCTTTCCCAAGCCTCTCTGAGAAGCTTTGCACTCCTAGAACAAGCATCTGCTGTACATATGAGAACTTCTGACTTGTTCTCAGCCCAGTCAGTTAACTGCATCATTCTGCTCCCAGGCACATGGAAGGCACCTTTTTCTCCTCCGTATACTTTCACCACTTAGATAGACATGGCTAAATTTACTGTAGGGAAAAGTTTTTACCAGCAAATCCTTTCTTGTGCCACAACCATGAAACAGTATCTGCAGTGACATACAAACACATTGTTAAGATCTGGTTATTAAAATAATACAGAAATTTCTCTGCCCGAATTAAGGTGCAAACGAGACCATATGCCAGTGTCAATAGTATGGATTTTATTTGATAGTAGATAAGCAAGAGAGGGAGAAAAAGAGAAAGAAATAGAAAAAAGAGGTGGGGGGGACAGAAAGAAACAGATTAAAGAAAATATCACTACTCCATGGATCCCAATCGATGTTCCGTTGATCCTCTCCGTCTTCGTGGTGGTGAAGGTCCCCCCCGAAATGTAGAATTCCATGGGTTAGTATACATTCAGGAGAGGTAGGAAAATCCAGGCATCCCCTCNTTAAGACACCTCCTCAGCTTCCTCTCACGTGAATGTCCCGTGGTTGTGGCCTTCCCGGGGCTGGGGGTTCCACAGCCAGTTTGCATAAGGGAGAATGGGTTCACTACCCCTGAGCAGAGGTTATGACACACCGAAACCTGCTCCCCCTGCCTCGGTTGGGGGGGAAATCTGTGCAAACCTGCTCCCAGCAAATGGGTCTGTGGGCTATGGCCTCCTCCATTCCTGGCCAGGGAAGATTCCCAGCATAGCTGCTGGGTTGTTTCTCATTTTCTTCCAGCCTTGTTTTACTTCTCCACAGGCCTGAGATGATTGAATCATGGGTTTCCCTTTATCTAATCTCAGTACCTTAACTCTCAGTCCAAAGTTCCAGTCAGGCATCCTTAGGTGGGTTTTTCATACAGTTCTGCTGCAATAAGTAAAAACTTTTATATCAATGTTTGAGGCATGAATTATTCCAGTTTCCGACACACGTGCAGTAGATGAAGTTCTTGGATTATGTGCTTAGAAATGTACCTCCAAAAAAAAATATCAATTCTAGGTTGAAGGATTCCAGTTTTGGCATTTTGCTTCAGAAAGTGTTCATGTAATTAAGATTTTCAGGCTGTTACCTGCACTCTGAGAAACTCTAATGGTAAAGAGCAAAAGCCTTTGGCAAGTGCCAGCATATCTAAGGTTAGTCTATCCATAATTCTATTGTGTCCAACCAAACAACGTCCATCTCCAAATAGATCAGTGATGTCCTTTACTTTTCCTTCTACCAATTGCCAATTAAAGAATCTCACTTAGGATTTGCTGATATTCCACACAACAGCTGCTGTTAAGTTTCTGGCTGACTGTACAGACCAGCTTCTTGGAAGGCCAATGTGCTGTACAAATGTGGCAGAAATGGAACAGGCAACTGGGATTAAATCACAGCTAAAGGGGGAGGGGAGAGGAATGCCTGCAATACAGCCTTGTGAGGAATTACTGGTCATGTTAGTTCTCCATATCTACCCCTGGCCTAATTAAGCTGCATTTTCACTGTAAAGCAGGCAAACTGCCAGTGATGATGAAGTGAAACCAGCTTTCCAGTAACTGCCAGCAGGAGCTCAAAAATATGTTCATGTTTAAAACAGAAGCCTTTAAGAATAAGGGGACGTGAGGAGCCATGCTTGAACAGGGCTTGGACTAACATTAAAATAGAACTATTAATATAGGAACATGAAAGGTGCTTTGGGGTTTTTGTAATGTGTTGGGGGTTGGTGTAGGTTTTGCTTTGTTTTTTTTTTTTTACTTTGCATTCTCTCAGCCTGACTTCATATTCACAGCAAGTAGCTCATGTATTTCCTTTTGAAGTCACTACAATCTGTACAGACCATCCAGCCTTTTTTTGCTGTTCCTCTGTTCCAGGGCAGGCCAAGGGGTTTGAGTTCAGCACAAGACAGTTGCAGTCTGCGGCAAATGCAAGTAATCTAGGGGTCTGATTCAGAGCAGTACAGCCCGAGGCCTTAGATCAGTTTGTGATGCGTGTACGCTGGCTCAGCACTCAAGCTGTGCTACAACATTTGGTCCAACAGCAGAATACATATTTTCAGTTCTGTAGTCAGGATTTGTTAGCCAACTACAAAGACCATATTAACTCTTAAGGAATTAGAAGCTCAGGCCATATGCCAATAAACAAACGCAATGGAAGCTGAAGCACGAGCAATCACCCTCCCAGCCCTCCAAACACAAATCTTAATGCGGGGTTTGTAGCTGACAGGCATTGCACAGGAGCAGTATTACAAGGTCTTCGAGGAATCAAAAAATAGCTCATCCTACACATCACCTTTCAGGCAGTGTGCACAAGCTCTGATAACTGCTTAACTCCTCCTCCCCTCCCCCTTATAATTACTTAAATGACAGGGATTCAACTACCACAGGAACCCACTGAGCAGATTCAATAGCAACTCTTCCAGATCAGACACAGGGAACAATGGATGAATTGCTTGCTGTGCCAGTCCCTGTGCAACAGCAGAACAAGTTTTAGGGGCTAGACACTGAGAAGGCTTTTTCATTTGGATCTTATGCCAAATATCAAACACACCCTTTTCTACAACTCCTCTTGTCCTTGCATTGTTAGTGAGCATATAAGCAAAACTGCTAATGGAGAGACACAAACACAAAGAAATCTTGATGTAAAATATTCTGCTCCTTAGATTTTTTTTTCCCCTATGTCAACTGTTCCACTGTAGATGGTGGTTTGCAGACTAGAAGACATCTGAGTGCCACTCCTAAAAATAAATCAATATTCTTTGTTTTTGAAAGATGTTTCACCAACACTTCATTATGAAAGGCAATTTTTTTTCAGCAATTGAGCAATAGTCCACAGTATGAGAAGCAGCAAAAGCATTTTATTTGCTGTATTATTAGTGTCATTAGAAATATGATTGGTAAAAAAAACAACACGCAAGTCCACACAAAAAAGAAAGCTTAATAAAAACCAAAGACAACTCGAAAGGTGGTGGTGGTGGACTTAGCAGAGAAAATTTAAATATTCCAAAGTTCTAGACAGCAACAACTCTTTTTGGCCATCAGAGATGGTAACAAATCTTCCTACTACTTTGCATCAGAGTGTCCTCCTCCACCCTTGTTGGACTGCTATCTTCTAGTCACTTAAACATGTTGTGAAGCGTGAGAAGGGAACTAAACACAACATGAGGATCTCTTCGCATGAGGTAACGCTTTCATGCAACTGTTCTGCACATGCAAAGGCATAAAACTTACTGAGCAAACACTATCTTCTCAAAAATCACTTCAAGTCATAACAACACTTCACTTTGTTTAATTCCTGTATTTCTCAAAAGGTGGTAGAAGTACTGCATTTTTTCAATAACATGCTTCTCCTCCTTCAAACAGAAAATATCTTTAATTTTTGAAACAGAATGATTTCTTTTCTCTGACACTGAAATGACGAGACAGTCTTAATTCATGAAAGTAACAATTGTGTTTCTGATGCAACAAGTTGCCACAACGATTATTTGTAAACATTATACCCACAACAGTAAGTACATTAAAATCCCACACTTCCACCTTTAAATAAACCACAAAGATTTGACATGAAATACATAAAAAGTTTATTATGTATGTACCCCATCTTCTTATCTGGAGGAGAAAATCTGAGGCAACAGTTTGGTGCAGTATAGAGAAGCAAAGCAATATACAGTAGCTGCACACAGCTTGATTGGTTTCAGACCACAACTAAATACTCTATGACCGTTAGTACAGAAATGTTCTGTAATTAGAAAAAATGAGAAGTATTACTCTCATGCTGTACAGTTTTATGTTTCTTGGTTAGAAAAGAACAACTGATTGAGTTTGAATCTTTTGCGCCTGAACTTTGCACACCAACTTGTTTGGCTGTTGCCTCTGGAATGTTCAGCACAAAGGTTAAGCTCCAGACATAATTTAAGTGCTTTTCATGTGCAAACTGTTACTCGCTAAAGCTTTCAAAGTACATTTAATTACAGATATGAACACCCTGTAAAGATATGAGGATATGATAGCAGACCCAGAGGCCAATACAGATTCTTTAAGAGAAATGCTATGTTCCACTGCAGTAGTTCTAGTCCCTGATCAGGTCCTTCCAAAGAGGGGGCTTATTTCAATTGTAGGAGATAGACCACTCTTTAACAGAAGCATCATGGGATGTTGTTACCAGAGTACGTTCATCCAACCATGCCAAGCCGCTTACATGATGTAGTCTGTGAGCATCTGTATGGCAGTGCAAAGTAACAGAAAAGAATTAGCAAGGCTGGGCTGACAAGGCAACTCCAGCACATTCCAACTATGATTTTTAGCTGCATTAAATACTAGCACTGGATTTTAAAAGTGACTACACAAATAACGTAACAGAAGAATTTTTGCTATTGTAGCTATAGATTAACATAAAGGTTAAATTATTTTGGGAACATTTAAAGCCTGCTTACCAGTAGTTCTAGAAAACAGGAGCTATGTTGGATTTCAAGAACTACTAGCCACTTTCAAAAAGTAATATGTTGAAGGAAACATACCTGGTATCTTGACTCTGGTCTCTGGATCACTCACAGTCCAAACATATACCATCATGTCCATGCCTCCAGAAGCAAAGTGTTCATTGTCTGGTGACCATGCAATACAAACAACTTTTGCATGGTGTCCGTAAAAGACGTTATGTTCCTATTTGAAAATCAGGGAGACACGGGTTATTCCAGTAATTTAAGCTACTGCAAGACTCCAGACAATGTACATCTCAGGTGCAGATGGATGCGCTAAACAAACCAAGTGGTGGCTTCATTTTATGTGATTTATTTAAACATTTACTAGGCCAATAAAATACAAACCTTTTGTAAAAAACCACTAAGACTTTTTTTGTATGAAAACTGGATCTGTTAAGTACATATGCAACTTAGAGGCTTCTAAAATAATCCCACAGATATTTTTCAAAGCAAAATTCTTCCAGTTTTTCTTAGAAAATGAAATGCTTTTTGTGGAATGCCATCCTACAACTGCCAACTTCAACATCACTGCCAACTTCAGTGTTGTTTTAGTCAAAGCTTAAGACTTCACAAGCTGACACATTGACTGCATGGGCTGAAAAGCAGAAATTGCCCATTTCTTGGTTCTTGGTTAAAAGACAGTAAATTGGCAGCTCAAACAAGACTCTCTGTCCTAACGTATCCCTTTCATTGCTTAGTCCTTACCACAAAACTGTGTGCCACAGCCAGCAGAATTTTATTGCCAAGTCTGCTTTATTTATTTCATTAGATTTTATTGTACTGCACGATTCTTATCAAACTGAGCCTGCATTCTTGTCCATTTCACAAAAATGCACACAAATTCTCTAACATGCATGGAATGTATTTTGTTGACTTTATTTCCTTCAGAAAACCCAAACTAACACACTAGTGATTCACCAGACCCAAAGGAACCTGCATGCTCTAATCTTTTGTATGTAACTACTGCTAGGAAATCCAGCTCCTTCCCTTTTTAACTATGCATTTGTTGTTAGATGGGTTTCGGTGTTTTCCCAGTAGCCAAACTATGCCGCACATTTCCTCCACCATTCTTACAATCTGGAGGGTTCACATAGGCTGCTATAAACACCCATACTAGCCCAAAATAGCAGGTAAACAAACAGACAGTCACGGATACATCGAATTTTTATCAATGGTTTACAATTAAGCCTCAGCAGCTACACTGTATTTCACCACAGCAGATTTAGACATGAGCTGTCAGTCAATTTGTTTTGAAACAAAGAAAACTCTTGCTACACCAATTCTTACCGCATAGCCATCAGCAACACTAAAGACAGTGACAACTTTGTTTGCATCACAGACTGCAAGAAAGGCACCATCGTGAGAATATGCCAGGTCAGTAACAGGACCTTTAGCTTCCAAAGACTTATCATCACTTTTCAAAGAGGTTCCTTGGATTGAATACAAATGCACATTCCCATCCTGCAAATTAATAGTGAAGAAGGAGAAAAGGTAGGAAAATCATTTTACAATAGACAGAGGAAGGTTTACTGAGTTTCTGAAACTTTTTGCATTAATTCTATCTGGTAATGCTTATGTTAAGAAATAATTTTAATAACCTGTCATTTGTGCTGGCTACAATCCACAAAGTGTGGAAACACACCCATTTTCCAGAATTAGTCAACTTCAAGAACACAAAAACAATCTGACAATTTAAAAACAGCAAATACAAGATAAAAAGAAGCGAAATAGACATTAGGTCACAATTGTGGCAGAACCTGGGGAATGAAAGCCCAGGAATACCAAATACATGTAGCTTACTTGATACAATACTGATGTTGTTACAAATTGCCACCTACTATTTCTCAACATAACTGCACCTACTCTATTATTAAATGCTTCTGTTACTAGTTCCAGTGTTCAAAGTGTACATTTTTAGGAAGTGCAACCTTACCGCTCCTCCCACTGCTGCTGTACCTCCTGTGGGGTGAATGGCTACAGCTTCTGGCTCATAGCCTAGGTCATCAATTGCAAAACATTTTTTCTTATCTTTCATCAAAACAATCTGTAAATAAAAAACCAGAAACTAAGACCCTTCCTCAAAGTACCTAATCCAAAACTATTACTAAGCCACATTGCTTAATCATAAATATAAATCCCCTCTGGTTGCTCAGAAGTTGACTGTATTCTGCTGTTAAGGGAACAGTTTCATTCTTAAAAAGAGAAAAAAAAGAAAAAAGGAATGAAAGAAATGCCTACATGTGGTGACTAACTAATCTGCTCTACTGGAGTAGTCATGTGCTCTAAATTAGGTAGTGAAGGGCATTCTCCATTGCCTTCAGCTTTGCTTCACTTGGTTTGAACATGAAATAAACACGGACAAAATAGTATTTTTAGCAATGATTATTCCCTTCCTGGTTCACTGTTAAATGAAAGCAGGCAGGACCAAATTAGTAGCAAGTTAATGCCGCAATGTTAAAATATAACTGCTATTTCCTATCCACTTCTAGACTATGGATAACTGAAATTAACTCACATGAAAACAGGTTTGGACAACACTATCAAACGTCCCAAGTATAAAACCAGCACCCATAGAGAAGGCATAAACCATCAGAAGTTAGCCATGCTTTGATACAAGACATCCTTGGTGCAATATCTCTAGTTTTGTGTGATCTGCATACTAGTGGCAAGCAAGCTAGAGCTGTTTATGCTGTACAACAGCAGTAGTTAAGTGGTTAGCTGGATTAATTGCAAAAAAACAAAACGCAGGAGAAAAACTTCCTTTTGCCAAAATCATGTCACTGAACAAACCTGGCAAGAGCATGATTCTGACTGGTATAGCCTTCCAGCACAAAGCTGTACTGATAACAAGTACAGATGCATCCACGCAAAGGAAGTGGTGAAATTTAAATCTATACATAAATGTGATATCGGTACAGGATGCAAAAAGATAAGCCTATCAAGTATCCTGCTTAATTATGTTCCCTACAGCTCTTACTAGGAAATTCTGCAGATGTGCAAGATGATTCCACCCTAAATAACTAAAAGTTACCATACATGGCACTATTAACATAGCAATTGCGTTGATATTCCACAAGTTAATACTTACTTGTCCAATGCATAAAACTATAGTATAACCACCAGGACCCACAGCTAAACATTTTGGTTGAACATCCATTTTCACAGCATCCTGGCCACTAGAAGAGGGAGTGCCAAGGCAAAGAAGCAGGAAGGACAAAGGAGAAAAAAATTATTTCATGTCTACCATTATTTGAAATTGCCTATTGAAATAATCACCCACTAATCATCAAAAACATGCAAAATTTAATTTTTTTATCTAATAATCTGCAAAGTTTCCTATTGTTTTGTGTTTAAAGCCTTTCTATCTTGATCAGGTAGTACACCTTTGAAATGAAAATCAATGTTACTATACTAGAATTTAATTTTTTTAAACTAACTAGGTGATCTTAACAAGATTCTTTAAAGTTTTTTTACTTCAATTGTGGTTTCCATGAAGAAACAGCTGTGTCCCACCCCTCCCAACCACATTTATCACCAATATCCCTGGGTATTTATGAATCACAAAGCAAACCCCTTCCTACAGTCCCCTAACTAAGCCACCCAATAGAAGGCAGGTCTCCATCTAACCTGTGGAAGGGATAAGACAAATTGAAAAGCCTGGGATGCATTTCTCGTTGTCATAAAAAACAGCAAGGTTGGTACAGTAATCATTTCTACAGTTTCCATGGTAACATACAACTTAAATAAACTGCAGCATAAATATTTTAACCATATAAAATCAACAAAACTCTTGCCATAAAATAATTATACTATGATAAAAGTCAACATTTTAACTAACCTGTAGTCCCTGTTGCTAAGGTTGGTGTAGCGCACAGTGTCATCCATACTGCAGGTGACCAGCTGGTCCATTTCATCCACTGCCATTCTAGAAACCTGGTTTGTGTGGCCTTTCCCAGAAAAGCCATCATTCTCTCCAGTTTCAGAATCCCAATAATGTGCATAATAGAATTAAGGAGCATTTGAAGACACCGGTACAGTCAGATACCACATCATAAAAAGTCAAATAATTGACAGAACACCTAAGGTGGAAGGGACCTCTTGAGATTTAGTCCAGCCTGCTGCTCAAATTGGTGTCACCTACAACAGGCTGCACATTCTATAGGGTTTTGAGTATCTTAAGGGATGGAGACTCTACAAGCTCCATGGGCAAACTGTACCAGCTTAAACAACCTCATACCCTCAAAGTATTTATTCAGTGAACCTCTGATGTTCCATAGTGAGCTAAAGGACCTACCATAAACAGTAGCAAATACTGGAACAATTAGCATTAGGGCTAAGAACAGAAAATACTTTTTAAAGAATTATAGAAGCCCTGCAATATTGGCTTTCCCTCATGGTAATGTCAGGTTGAACTACTAACACTATAGGTCTAACACAGGTCTGCAGAGAAACAAGACCTATATCTACAATAGCTTATGTCAACATGACACCATTTTAATGTATCACAGCAGGCAGGATAAGGACCATAGTTATAGCTATAAGCTGCAGAATGCTCAAAATGTAACTTTCTGCACTTTTTGGCATACATGCAAAATATGTACTGCTGTTTCTTGATGTTACAAGAAGCTAATTTATATATTCACTTGCTCCCCCCTACTAACAAGCTACCTACCATGAAGAAGCAACAACTGAAAATTAAGAGCTGGCTTATATTTAACAGGAACATGTGAAGGCAACTAGTAATATAGGTGTTAGAGAAAAGCTAAATAAACTTCTTTAGACAAAATACTCACTTGTGTCCAATAAACATTAAGTTTATCTTTGGCAAAGCTTTTTTTTTCCCCTCCTCCTAATGAGCTCTCTCAGACTATGAGGCTGGAACAAGTACCACTAGCATTCAAAGGATATTAATATGACCATCATTACTTCCGGAGTAAATAAAGGACTTTCCACCATTTTTGTGCACTGTAAGACACTGAATTGATTTACTGTGACCCTGTGAATGGGACATAAATAATTATTGATGAGCAATTTTTATCTTAACACATACATACACCTATTTGAGAAGAATTACAGGTTATTCAGAAAATAACATACTATTCACAGGCATTAAAAGTCACCCAGAATACAAATCACTATTTAACAATGCAGTCATTTAACTGTTATAGCACTGCTATTGCTATATCCTTGAAGAGATAAAGTAGGCACCATGAATATCTTTATTAGCCTAATGGGCCAAAATACTTTCATGTCCTTTTCATCACTGCTTTTCAAGCACTTTATGATTCAGGGAAGAAGACTAAATATGGTCATGTACTCACACCAACTTCCAGAATCATAGCAGCGATGGCAAAAATCTGGGACACCATTTCTAGTTCACATAAAAATGTAAGTTCCCATGAGAATGTTGTGTCAGCAAACTCTTTAAATCCTAAAATTAAGGTTCAATTGCAGGATAACCCTAGTCACCTTGTCCACAATGCACTAGTTCTGGGAGAGCGAGACAGCACTGGTAGTTTTCTATGTATGCTGTATTTCTTGTCTCATCTCAAGAATGCTTAAAAGCCGCAACAAAAGATAAGTCGATAACATGAATTAAAATGAAATAATCAGTCTTGTGTATTTGCACAAGTCACACATGTAACATTAACTTCTTGATTCATATGTCTTTCAAGAAACAGTCACACACAGCTTGTTTGGCAATGCTTGTTTAACAAAGCTATTTTTCAATAGCTACTATTCGACCTAGACAACTTCAGCCACTGACTCATTTATCGCAGAAACTCATGCAATAACAGAACTTTAACCTACCTTTATGACACGTAAAGGCTTATTTGGATTGTTCTTGTCCAAATAATTGATATAGCCAGACAGGGAGATAGTCAGTAAATGGTCTTTCTGCCACAAGCAACCCAGCTGCTGATCCAACACGTTTGATCCCATGTTAAAAGTATTTACAACAGAATTAGCACCAACATCCCAGATTTTAGCAGTTTTATCTCCAGAAGCAGAAAGCAACTGACTACTGTCAGGGCTCCAACTAATCTGTAAAAACAAACGTCACCACAAGATAGTAAATGCATTTATTAATCCAAGACTTCACAGTCCATGAACTGGGTAATGAAACAGTACAGATCATTTGCCCAAATGAAGCGATACTTACAGCGTAAATACCTCCATCATGTGCTTTGCCCCCACCAAGTGCACACACTTTCTCTCCAGTCTTCCCATCATAGACAAAAATCTTAAAAGAGCACACAGACATACAACTTAAACAGAAAAGAAGTAATAGAAAAAAACCCAAGATAGTGTTTGATACTTTGATACACTAGACACCTTTTTAAGGAGAGGCACAAGCTATGCTGCACTGAATAATTAAAACTAAACGATTGAGATGAAAATTGTAAATAATCACAGCAAGTCCTCTGTACATTGGATCTTGACATTTGAAATTCTGGAAGATGTTACAGTTTTGACTCCCGCTGTGATGGCAGCTGCTTAGCACTGATGTCATGGGAATCTGCTCCCTTAGAACAAGCTACCTATGGTAACAGTGTCATTGTCAACTTGCTCTTATCAGTAGGGAGTACACATGGAGCTGAGTTGCTATCTATGAATTCACTATTTCAGCTAGACATTTCAGGATCCTAACAAGAACATACATATTCCAAAAGTGTAACATGTTCCTGCCAAAATAACCTGTAAGAGAATATGCTAGGGAGATGGAATGGGGAAAAAACCTGAGCAAGAATAGTCTGGTTGACATCAGTTATTACAGATTTATAGGAGGATAGTTAAAAGTTTAAACCAGACATATCTTGGCATGAAAAAAGAAGCAACGTGGATTTTATAATACCAATCCTATTCCCAAAATGTACAAGAAAATCTTCTCATGCTAAAGTCACTACAAAATGAGTTCCTTGTTTTTACCTGCCCATCTGCACTGGCTGTAGCAAATCTGTTCCCATCAGGAGAAAACCTCACACAGTTCACAAACCGTGTATGGTCCTGCAGGAAAAAAAGAAGAATCAGCAAACAAAATAAGAACAGACCTTTTTACATAGAAGACAATCTAGTAACAAAGTTCTCTTACATGTGAACCATAAATTAGCTGTGTAGGAGAATCCTGCTGTAGAGAATTGCTATGAAGCAAGTCTAGCCTCAATCTGAAGAGAATCAAGGGGATCAAGAACAGTCCAGGGAAGAAACTGTGACATCAATACTGATGTAGTTAAAACAACTCAGCACATACCAGGAGAATGAGTACCCAGTTTCAGGGATAAGTAGCAAAAAACACCTCAGCTGCAGCCTACAAGCAAACATGAGATTCTGCCCTGCTGGTCACTGAGTTCTTCTGCAACGTTCTCCAGATTTCAACTCACTGCACATTAAGTTTTAATGCACAGAAGAGTACTTTATCCTTCTTATTGCAAAAAACCACAGGCATGAGGAATAAGTTAGTATTTTACTGAAACTCCATTTCTGGGAGACTGCATTAGTGGTAGTTTTGTGAAGTAATGAGGTAAGACTGGTGTATGCTCCCCAAATAGACTATTTACAAGTAGGAGACTATTCAAACCATGCAAACTAGAAAACACATGTTAAATAGGGAAGCACCACAATGAGGCCAAAGCTCCCATGCAGAGAGATTTAGAAGACTATTTTTAGTATTATGAAAGGCAAGTTCTAACCTACTTTTTTCAACTATACTTTTCCCCCCCTCCCAATAATACTGCAGGCTTTAATCTAAACCATGTAACAGCCCATACCAGAATCCCATATATCAACTCAAATATCACTTTAAATAAAACGAAGACTGCATCACATACCAGTCTAAGCAGCACCGGTAAGCAATTCAGACTTCAGTGTTCCAAAAGAACCAGCTTAGCAAAATGCAAGTATCAACTTAAGTTCAGAAATATATTAGGCAACTACATCATTTCACTGGATCGCAGAGCTCAAAACAATTCCTTTTCTAGAACTGGAATGGAATTCTGACTAAAGTCAGCGTATGAAGACTACTCAAGGCTCATATGTAAGAAAATAAGAGACCTACTACTGTGTTTTAAAAATAAAACAGAAACTAAACATTTTGAATTTACTACTGCAATAACATCCAGTATCTTTGCAATAGTTTTTTTTTGAGGCAAGAGACATCTCCTCCCATCAGAAACAGCTGCAGAAGCCTGTGGCTTTTTATTTTCTTTGGCCTCAAGCAACAATGAATACCTCTAACTGTGGTAGTTCCAGCTTTTGTGTCATTTAAGAGATTGTAACTAGCAGAATAAGAAACAAAGTTAAAAGGAAGGTAGAAACAGAAAACTGATCACACAAGTTACATACCCATTCCACCTTACAGAAATCAAGTTATGCTTTCAAACATCTACACTTATCCTTTCTAAGCAACTCCGGCATTTCAGATTTGAGCACTCTTTGTCAGATCAGAAAACTCCATTTAAAATCACCACATTTCTTGCATCAAGCATCCTAGAAAGTATTAAGATTTCTACACATTTGCACTGGGAAACAGAGCTGTGAAAACATCAATAGGACCAATAAAACACCCTACTTCATCTCTTCCATAACTTATGAAGAGACAAAGAAAAAAGAATTTTGGAAAAAGTGCTTCAGGTTTTCTTTCTAACCAATCATTTATTTCTGTTTTCTTGGCCTGAGACAAGTGTTTGGTTATACATGGTTTTAAGAAATCCACTTGACACCAGCTATGCCTCAAAGAGCAGAACTAAGAACTTTTGTTATAACAGCTACTTGTGACAGGAACTGCAAACTTGTTGGAAAGCTTTCAGTCACCTTGCTGCACAGCTTAACAGAGCCACATCTAAGCTTAAACTCACACTTAGTGTAAACTTGAACTTGAATGGCGGTCCCTCAAAGAAAGCAGCACAGTTGTCATCACTGCCAGTTGCCAGACGATATGGTCTCGTTTGCTTAATGTCCACGCTATTGATCACTTTGTTGTGCCCCGTAATTTCGCCAACAGAAGAGCCACTATCCCACAGGAACACTGCTCCGAATCTAGTTAGAAAAGCACACAATAACTGCAATTCATAAAAGTTACATGTAGATTAACTCCTTGAGCATCTGCAAACCGTAGATTTGAGTGCACTCAAAGAAAAGAAATTAGGTCATCTCGTTAATCTCATGCATGCGCATCATAGTTCCCTGAAGGCTATTTGAGATCTTGCTGGTGAGAGAATCTAATCTTCAGTAAGAGACATTTGCTGAAGGGGACAAACAATCAAGTTTTGCATATAAAGCTTCTAAAATTCAGAGATCCAATGTATATTCTTCAATGAGACTGTTGGTTTATAAAAGAAAGCAGTAAATTATTCCATCTGCCTAGTCACTACACAGAACGCAGAAAGGTAGGATAAAAATGACACTGGATCATAGTTATCTGACTAATTAGCCTAGATTGGGTACCATTGCTTTTACAAATATCATTACTTAAAAGATTTAAGGAAGAAGAGTTTTAAAAGCATTTTTGTTAGTTCTTACTTCAAATGATTAAAAAAAAAAAAAAATCAGTATAACCAATACAGTGGCACTAAATTAAATGCCCGAGCATTGCTATTAAAAAGGCCTTCTTTAGAATCCCTTCAGCAATATTCCAGACTGAAAGTACAGCCACCTAACAAGGAGCTGGCCAAGTTTTTGAAGTAGGAGAGCAAACTTACATTGTATCTACCCAAGGGCAGATGGGGTGGAGGGAGCAATGGAGGACAAAGAATCTCTTTCAAGTATCAGGACACACTATTTGACAGCGATTAAAAAATGGTACAGGGGGTCAGGGAACAGGACCACACAATGCTTTTCAGCTCTTCAGGCACAGGACTACCCGGTCTGGACTCTGCCTTAAAGTTCTGATAGTCTTTGAACATTAAAGAAAGGACACAAACCTGAATGTGAATCTCATTTAATCAGGTAAAGGACAACTGCTTGCGATTTCATTAAATTACCCTAATAAGGCCTAAAAATATAGATGTGTTGCCAAGGGAGAAAATTCAGATATACTTTTTTTTTTAACTCTTATTCACTCAATTGAATAAGACCATGACTCCAATAAGTGAAGAAAGAGAGAGAATAGCTTGTGTTTTCCCCTTCCTACCATATCAGAATTTGACAAAAAAAATCCACAAAATAGCTATCCCTGAATGTAATACCCATCTACCTTTAAGAAGCAAACAAGATCCACACACATTTTAAGCTAAGCAATTGTAACAGAACTGTATTTTCCAACTAATTTACAGCTGTCAAACACCACATAGAGAATTTTGTTGCGGAACAGCACAATTTGAAGGCTGGGCAGTGAAGAAGCAATGATTTTCTTCCCTTGAAGAACTGAAATCTTTCTGTGAGGAACCTGTTTTGTTAGAATATGAAGTTTACAGCAAATATGTGTCTCTATATATAGACATATGTGCAAACACAAAAGAATTACTCACTTTTCCCTTCCTTCTCCAACCACAGCAATTCTCTTGCTGTCTTCAGTCCATGCAAGGTCCTTTATTTTTCCTGCAAATGGCTGATACTCATACTTCAGTAAGTGTTCCTTCTGTGTAGTATCCCAGATTCTCAGCTTTCCAGAGACATCTGTCATAATAAAATAGAATATAACTATTGTTCCAGCATGACTCAGTCACATGACTCATCAATCTGCCAGAGTACAGATTTTCAGCTACACTGAACACTTGTACTAGGGACCTACTACCTTACCCTATTATAACTACTACAAATTACTTTATTTAGGAACACTGAAGACTATATCTATTTCACCAAACTATGTTTTTAATCAGATATTATGGTTCAAGGCACACAGCACCAAATAGAACACACAGAGAAAACATTTGCAGACAAAAAAAACCTGCACAGTAAGAGAGTAGAAACTCTAAGGTTATTAGCTGGTATGTGTTAAGTAAGTATCTGTGTTACACGAGGAACAACCCAGAGCAGCCCACTGTGCCCAGCAGCTACAAGCCAGCTCACTGAATCTTCATTGGGAAGTAAGCCACCTTATGTCTACAAGGGAGCAATCCCGTGGACAGTGGCTGATGCACTACAATTTGTACCTTCAAAGGAAACTTGTTTTGCATACAAATACCGGGTATATGTAGATGTATAAAGAGATTTCTGTTCACAGAACTTGATGCATGCACACATACAGAAGCATGTACACATTTAATGGTGTGTGTGGATGCCTGCACTACCTGGAATACTACACAGGAATCCAACAGAATATTCAGAAACATCAAAAGCAGCAGGCATGGCATAAGCAGTAACAATTTAAGACTTAAGATAATGAGAGTTTCCTGGCCTTCCTGGCTCACTGTTTCCACTCAGTATTGTAAAACCCAAGAGCTTACTTCTATTCAGAGCAATTGCTGTGCTGCAGCATTGTAACCAGAGGAATTGTTCTATACACAGACAAATTTACACATCTCTAATGAAACACACACAGCAAAGTCTGTGTGTATTGTGCCCTTCATAAAAGCCAGTGTTTTAGAATAAACCACGTGCTAAAATATGCATCTTTCACCTCAGCAGAATGCTTCAATTCTGTTCACCATTTACTGGTGCATCTTTACAGGTCAATTTAAACATACAGCAACCCTGCATCTTTGGAACCTGGTCATAGACTCATCTTCTTCATTTCTGCTCAAAGAACAGATTCAGAATTTTATACAGAGAATTTGTTATTGAAGCAGAACTTTAATGTGGACTTTAAAATCTAATTGTTTTCTCCATCTATTAATAGGTAGGACACAGAGCTTTAACTTTGCACTATCTCCCATTACTACATCTGCTACAACCGCAATAAGAGAAATTACCATAAAAGTCAAAAGCATATTGCCAAAGGTCTGTCTCATTAAGCACATGAAGTATTAATGCAGGCTGCATGGCTAATGCAGATTTATAGATAGAGAAATGAATCTTACACGTTATACTTAGAAACAGCCTAAACAGCCTGGTCATCTATCTTCAGACCCCATGCTCAGCAGTATCACAAAACTATTTATAAACGACATACGGAAGACACTTTTTAAGGGAAATATTGCAACCTAAACTCTTTTACTTGGATATGACAAAAAATCTGAAAAAGGTCAACCAAATAGTTCCCTATTACAGTATCTATTACTGCTCTTTTACGAAGGATCAGAAATCTACAAGACTACAAGAACAAATTAGATAGTTATTCCGAGGATTAAGTACTGCACAAGCCTAGAGCACCAAGTCTGTAAGATACAGAATGCAAACTGGATTTTAGGAGGGTATTCAATTTGACACATGGTCCACACACAAGACTGAGCCAAGAAAATCCTGGCTGTGGTTTCTTTTAGACAAGAATGTGAGAAAAAGCAAAAGAAAAAAAAAAGGGGGGGAAAAAAGCACCGTGCTATCAGTGTTCTTAAAGGCTCCCCAGTACTCCAAAAATACTCATTCTAATATAGCTTTCTGATATGAAGGAAGCCAAGAAAGACAGAACATTTTACATTTAAAAAAAATAGTGTTCTCTTGAAATTGCTGAAAGAGAAACTCCCATTCTACTTAGACCTTTGCAAGGATCTGGGCTCCCTAAAGACCTCATTCAGAATGTTTTATTCTCAGATATATTACCTAGAAAATATATCTGTATTTGGGCACATTACTTGCTTCTGAAGCACTTCTAACTGAGAATGGCAAGCAGCTAAAAAAAAAATCCATATATTAGTTGCAAATATTTTTAAGAAATGCAAGTTATAGTACTGTATTTATCAATATTCTTCACTGTATACCAGCCCTCCCGAAAAAAATATCAATTATTTGATGCAAGCTTCTATTAAAAAGGGTTTGTTTAGTTCTTTGGTAGTCAAAAACTGCTATAATACATGAAATTCACACCGTAAAAATTCATGTTACACATTCTCAGACTATTTATTCATAGGCATTATATGGAAACTGAGAATCAGCCCCTTTCTCTGATAACTTACCAAAGAAAGCTTTTTTAGTTCATGTTTAAAGGTAACAAATGTCATAAATGTTGCCAACTTTGGTCAGAAAGAAAGGAGAAGGGAAAAAAAAGGAGTATACACTGTTTTAGAATCCCTCCCCTGCCCCTAAAGTATCAAAGACTACTAACAATCAGAAACAATAGTCCTATATTTCAGAAATAACTTTTCACTCTGTTGCATTTACACGTCTTCATCACACTAAACATTTAGAGTTCATTTCCAGGTTCTTTTTTCATTTAAATAATACATTTTAAAAAGACTAAGAATGTCACTAAACTCACTGCCTGAGAAAGAGGTTAGAGGAACAACTACAGAAATAATTCCTCCTTCACACACATATACCTAATTCCACCAAAGCACACCACATCGACTGCATATTCTGTACAAGTATGTAAAGTGTTACTACTGTTTTGCAAGTAACTTTAACAGCTCTGTCCACACATCTCATGCAGATGCACAATGATACTTTACCTCCTGATGCTATGTAGAATCCACTGGGAGCATACTTGGCAGCTACAACCTGATGGGCATGCTCAGTGTAGATGTCAGCAATTGCAGGATTCTATTTTAAAAGGGAAAAAAAAGTTACAAAGTCGTATTTCCTCATTTTCAAAGGAATAAAATCAGAATTTCAAAGATAAAATTTGGAATTTCTCCCTGCACTGCCCTCTCTCACACCCTTCCAGCTTAAATTGAGCAATTGTCTAAAAGTGAGAAGTGCAGTACAAATTGCAGAACACTGCTGTCCAGTACCACTGAAGCAACACACTAATTTCTAACAATTGACGCAATTAAAGGATTTCCTCTTAAGGAAGCCTGAAGTGCTGGGACTCTTTCTTCTCCAATACCTGCTGAACGGTAGAAAAACACTCTCAAAAATAGGAGGCCAGGCATCAGGCTTTCTCTTTTTAGGGCTAGCCCAGGGATAAAGCAGTTACCCAAGCAGAATACTAAACATGATCCGTGCTTTGCAGCGCACATCTGAAGTTCTACTGTAGCCAAGTATGAAACTTAAGCATGCAGTTAACCATAACACATGGCTGTTAATCATCACCATGTACACCAAACAACTCAGTAACCACTGAGGTGTACCAGGCCTGCTCTTTCTTGCCAATTGCAATCTCCTAAAAAAGCCAGTAGACCAACAGAGGAAAAAGTGTTTTCCCTTGTATCAAGAGTTGTATAGGAATTCTGAAAGAAATTCACTGCCACTCCATCATAACTATCTCTCCAGTCTTAACTGTGTTTTCAGATGCTTCACGTTGGACAAAAAATGGACTCAGTATCTCAGCAGATCAGTAGTGTTACACAATAGAGGTGCCACACAAATCAAAAAAAGGGCGACATCAAGGCAAACGACTGCTTTCAAATTAATTGTATAAAAAAGCCATTCTGCACCCATCCCATTTATAGCGTATATATGCTACAATAGTAATACACTACTCTTTAGAAATGTTTTTCTACCATTTAACAGGTTTGTTCCAGCTCCAGAAACTTGACTCATATGGTTAAAACAAAATTCCATTTTAACAGTTATAATTAATACAGATTTATTCAATCGAACCAGAAAACCACCTGATCTTATGGTATGACTCAGCCGTCCAATCAGGAAAAACTAAAACACCCGCTCTGTGTTAGAAAGCAGTCTCCTGCTCGCAAGAATTCTTGCTGTTGCAGTACTGTTACATCTCAGGAGACAGAATACAGCTTGCTCATGCAAAAAGCTCTTTTTCATTCCTGCCTTTATGCATTGCTAGAGTGCATTACAGCCCTACTTAAGCCACAACCATCTGCACTTACAACATGCACATCCCTCTTCATTTTGCATCCAACTGGATTTTATCTAAGCACGACAAGGTAATGTTTTCCCTGTCCTATAGCTGCATCACCTACATGTTCAGGGAGCTCAAATCCAATCCTCCTGCACTTTGTTATTAATGGTATATATAAGTAGGTGCTATTTTATAGCAAGAATCTCCAACAGTCCACGAAACCAAGCTGAGAGACTGACTTAAAGGGTTAAATGAAAGATAAGTGACCCAAATTTAAGATATGGTAAACAGATTCCAGAAACTAGGTAATATGTTAGAGCTGCCAAATCATATGTTCTTTATTTGATGTTATTTCTGCTTGTAAAGTCAGTTTTCCAAATCAAGCCCAACCCCGCAAAAAACACTTCTAAAAAGATATTTTAGGAGAAAATTATAGTGTGAGCTGGGACAAATGCAGCACCTAGATTCAACAAGGAGTGAGCTTATGTGGCTTATTTGAACACTGAAACCAGAGACACATATGAAAGTGAGCAGTTTCAGTTCCAAGCTTCAAAGTAGTCTTAGTCCCACAAAGATAAAATATTAATGAAGTATAAAACGTTAAAAATATCACTGGTCTTTCTCACAGTGCTTTTCCAGCACTGCACCAGTACTACTTCTTGCTAAAGGAAGTCTCTAGATCATGCTCAAAGATCAAGCATTAACCCTGAATGCTATATTCATCTGATTAGCTAATGCTAGATAGCTTTAGACTTAAGGAGAAAGGTGATCACTGCATTTTGATGACCTGTTTTTTTAATTAGAGCACAACCAGCCCATTGAAGAACTGTTCATGGAGGGATTACACACAAACCCCTCAGCATTTCATTTGGTTGTTGCAAACTATTAGAGAGGCGTCTATATTATTCAGAGAAAGCATGCCTCTTAATTAAGAGTTGACACGCATGTCAGGTTACAAACGGCAACATTCTCCAACACAAAAGCCATAGCACAGGCTTTGGTCAGTTTTTGTGTTACTCCTACAATACATTCTGTAGTCACCTGTCAATTATTAACAGTAGCATACTCCCCTTGCCAGTTAGGTAAGTCTGCCTATCAGCATGAATTGCACCATAAAACTGAAGGATTCATGACTTCCATTCTCTACTTCCCTTGAGAGTTTAAGCAGACTAAATTTGACTTCCCAGAATCCCACCTTGCCTGTACTCAGGTCACCATGTGCCCTAGGCCCCCGACTCACGCTGGGGCTCACTCTTGCTCTGCGCAAATCTTCAGTGAGCTGATTCAGGAAAAGCAAGTTGCTTTCTTCCAATTTAACCTCCCAAATAGGGTCAGAAGAGCTTTAATGACAGTGCAAGGGAGGAGGTCAGCATTCATGACTTGGGCAGAAACTGTAACGTAAGCAGAGTGGCTTTTCTCTCTTCTCTCATCACAGTGTGTGCCATTACAGTGTTTAACTGGGGCTTCTGGTTTCAGAAACTTGAACTTTTCTTGATACCAAGAGCAAAACACTATTACAAAGACATTATACCAAGACACTGAAACCAGAGTGCGAGCTTATTTTTGGTTTTAAGTCGATGAATTTCAACTGATAGCAAGCAAGAAAATCTGCAAGTAATGAAGTTATTAGCAGCACTTGTCTATTATGGCATGACAACGAAGAAATGTCTGAATATAGTGGAGGCGATGAAATAAAACAGGGAAACAGCTCAGTTTACAAAAGTGATTTACAGAAGCAATCATAAACAAATCCATTGTTGTGGAGACCTAAAAATTCCAGAGGTATGTCCTGCCCCTCCCCCTGCAGCCCTTTCTGCTGCAGGCCAAATCTGCAGTATGAGAGGAAAGCAAATCTAAGGGAGAATTCGATTTCTAAAGAACAAGCAAACACTTTGAAGAAATGTATTTTTTGAAAACCAGTAGCAAGACAATGGCCATGTCAAATGACAAAACATGTAATGCTTCCTCCATACTTCTCAAAGGGATGCCATCTTTAAAAAGAAATCATTCAAATAACTCTCTTAACATTTCTCTAGTTAGCACCAGAGAAGAAAAAAAACAAACACAAGCCTCCACAGTACGGAAAACATTAACTGGGGCATTCTAATATTTAATCGATGAGCAAAATTCCCTGTGAGCATGGCTGAGAACTCGCACTCAGATTGTCATGGAGTCCAGCAACTCACAACCGCTTTGATTCCTGGAGTTGGGGAAAGAAGCTAAGGACTAACGCATTGAAAGACATGGGTTTGCAAGTATTTACATGCTTCTCTGACAGGCTAAGGGGGACAGCCAAGAGGGAAGAGTTCATTTATTAGGCAAACACAGCACTCAACTTCATAATAGTGATACCTAAGAAGATAAACAGGGCCAACCAGAACATACCAGTCTCTCATCTGTCAAGTCCTATGCGAAGAGGAAAAGAATTGCACATTTTACTGAGATTTTCTACCGGTTTTTACAGTCGCTGCCTATGGTTTTATGCCTGAGTCATGCACTCTACTTATTCCCCTGCTGCTGATCACGGATCTGTGACCTCGATTGAAATCACCAAGAGTGAATGAAGCACAGGCTGTTGAAGGAGGGGCAGGGAGACAAAATGAAACTTAGCGAAAGCTTTACATTAGGAAACAAAATAAATCAGGATACATTACATCAATGTTTCTGATGACGACACATTTTCCATTGGTATAAAGAAAATTGTTGCCCTTAGGATCACCTCCGATAATTTTGGAAACGCCTCGTTCAACCTGCGGAAGGCTGGCGAACACTTTTTCTACGAAAAATAAAAGGAGAAAGGGGATAAAATGAAAAGAAATAGTAAATAAAAAAATAAATAAAAAAAAAAAGGAAGGCGCTCAACGCCTCCCCCCTACCGGCACACGCCCTGCCCTGCCGGCAGCCGCCGTCACTTGTTGCTGTCAGCCGGCTGCGAGGCGCC
>VZRJ01003971.1:248507-302864 GCA_013397565.1 Ptilonorhynchus violaceus | reverse complement strand
CGGGTGGGGCGGCGCCGGCGGCAGCGCCCTGTCCTGGGCATGGCGGCCGGGCTGTGAGGGGGTACAGCTGCGGGGATCCCGGGCGGGTGGACCGGCGCGGCCAGAGGGGCAGGTTCGGGGGTGCCGCGGCTGTGTGAAGAGGCAGTCCGGGGAGAGCCCCTCCGCCGCCGCTGTCGTCCCTTTCCCAGCTCCGCTCTTCACCGTGCAGCAGTAGCCGCTGGCTCCCACGGCGTCCCTAAACGTGGCTGCTGTGGGAACTCTGTCCCAGCGGTAGCTTCTGGGATACTGGGTGTGTGCCTTGAGCTACTGAGACGGCAGACTTTTAGTTTTACTTGGGAGAACTATCGTCCTTGCCAGCAGGGATTGAGTACGCGTAGTGACCTCCTGCAGCAGAGGCTATGCAGGTCCTCTCGTCCCTGAGTTCCTCCTCTCATAGGGCTGAGTGGGGAAGGCAGTTCCTGTCCACAGTCAGTATTTCCTTTAAGATCGGTCTTATCTTCATCGCTTTTATATTTACAATTATAATATCCAATAGTTTTATGCCATTCAGCTCCAGGTGCTGCTAAGGTGCTTTACAAACTGTAAGTTTACCTCCTGAGTTGCCCCTGAGGCCAAATTGTATGTCTGTTCAAATTAAGCTGAACCCCGTACAGCCCTTCATGTTTCCTATGTAACTGGATAAATTTTATCCTTCTCTTCTTCTAATGCTATTAATATAAATCACGTGTACCATCAGCTCTGCATGATACAGCAAGGCAAAGCTTTTATATCTAGTTGGCAGAAACCCCTGACGTGTGCTACTTTGTGCTTTTGTCTCTTTAACTTGTTTCCTTTGTAAAGTGAGTTGAGTTTTTCCTATCAAGTGGGGAAAAAAGCATCAGGGTAGAGGGGTGTGATAGGACTGCCTTGCACAGAATGTGAATACAGTATATAATAACAGCAATGCTTTTGGTGTGTTCTTGGCCCATTGACCAGTAAAACAGGCATGGCGGAGCCCTGTGGGATTCTCCTTTGGGGGCTGAGAGAACAGGTTGGGGAAGAGGGGAAGAGAAAACTTCAGATTCTCAAATACAGGAAGAATCAGTATTGCAGTGCCGGGGTGTAAAGCCTTTCATGCAGACAGGTGTCTAGCATTTCAAGATAAAAAGATACTTAAATTTCCCAAGAACCTGTCTTGAGTTGGCTTATGCAGCCGTGCTGCTCCAGTGGCAGTAAAGGCTGTACACAACTGCACTGGGATTTTTGCAAGAGGTTTTGTATTTTTCATTTCTGCCCTAAATGTAATTGGATTTTTCTCTTGTTCAGTGTTCAAAAAGCTACATTTTCCTCGACTAAATGGCATATACCCATTAAAAAGCAAATTATCCATATGAAACCAGCTTGTTTTTCTTCACCTCCTTGGACATGTATGTATTTATTATGTCAATATTTCATGCTAAAGAGAAAGCAAAGAGTCTACATTTGCCATAAGTTGTTTTTGTGCACCAGAGCTGTATTATCTCTTATACATAAGAGATAATAAATAAATGTACATAGATAAAATCTTAACATGCCCAGAATCATGTTTACATTTTTGCAACTACATTAGTTCGTAGAAGATATTTTCCCTCCTAGCAAGGGTTGCCTTTGTGGTTTCTTAACACAATGACATCTGCTCACATCCTATGATTTTTAATATAAATTTGATATTTACTTCAAATTATGTAGCTAATGCATTATAGATATCTTATTCACTAAGTTCTCATAAATAGCCAAATAATGGCTGTGGCTTGGAAGTAGCAAGTATGCCTGCAGAAACTCCTGTGAAAAATCCAGAGTCAGAGTTTCAGAAGCTTTTTTTTTTTCTATTTTTTTAGGTGCCTCAAGTATTTAAGAGATGATAAATCCAAATGTGGATCTTCTCAATGAGACTCTGATGGTACTCGTGAAGTTTCCATTCTTCGGCCTGTATAAAAGGGAATCAAATTCGTGAATTGTTACTTTTCCCTCTATTAAGACTTGACTTAGTTTTTAATAACTTGTTTAGCAAATCTTAGCAATTTTTTAATGTTTCCACAATAATCCTTGTGCTTTAAGTCTTGGGATTTTTTTGAACAAAGATCTTCAGCAAGTTCAAGCTGCAAATGCTCAGCCTCTTGGGGAATCACAGCTGACTCATATTTGGCTGCAGATTTATTAGGAATAGTTGAAGAAGTTGCTGCTCCCAGATGTCCTGCAGCTCTTCTTTTGAGTGCCTGAGTGGGGATATCTCTGCAATGGCACTTTGCATTGACATACCTGTGGAGATGGAAAAATCTGCTATCCTGGGCTGGCCCTGGGCACATATTATAACATTTATCAATTATTTGGAAAACTCAGTTTCTCTTGCATCTTTTTCAAGAGTGCTTCATCTTCATAGCGGTAGTTACATAGTGATGTCATGGACATCGTATTAGGTTGCTCTAGAGAATGCTCAAATGTTATTGTTTACTTATTATTTACTTAGTGGTGGCTTGTGAAACACACAATGATCTATTTCTATTCCACAAGGCTCAGTTCTCCAGGCCTGTAGATATTTACCATTAGGCACGTGATATCAAAGATGTATTGAGAGTTGAATACTAATGTTATGCTTAAGGCTTTAGGCCTGAAAAAATTGGAAGATTCTATGAGGAAGGTGTGTGTACTTACAGCTGCACTTCAGAGCAGTAGCTAAGAAAGTAATGAAAAATCAAAGATTGTGCTGTTGCACTGCTCAGCACATGGAATTTCTAAAATTCATAGGAATTTTTCGCTGGTTTTTTAGCTTTATTTACGGTTCTCCTTTGCTGACTAACAGATGACTTGAATACTGATGAAAACACACCCCTTAAATTTGCAACTCAGCAGTATAGCCTCAGGCACGTGTTAACAACTCCTTAGAAAGTATTTCAGAGTCTTTTGGTATTTCCACATCACTTAGCATAGCATTGCATTTATGAACAAGTTTTGTCTGATGCTGAGTAGCCATCAGCTTTTCTAAAAGGAATGTAAAATACGTCTTTATGCTGTGGTTTGGTTTGGTTTTTTTTTCTTCCGGGCTGCAGCTGTTATTTCTCCATGTTTTGAGGTCTAAATGGTGAAAACTCAAACAGAAATGGTACAAGAAGTTTGAAATGAGAATTAATCTTACACGTCAATATCTGCTGCTATTACGACAACATTTTAAAATGCACTAGTTGTGAATATATAGGTTCTTTAGGAATTATATATTTTAATAAAGTATTTTTTACAAATACCAACAAGACAAATATTCTTTTTTAAGACCTAACGCTTAATTTTAATTCTAGCCAGATTTGTGTGGAGTCAGTGTCAGAATGCTGTTTATCGAATGAATGATAAAAGACAAACTGTGATGAATATTTCCTGACCCTGATACACTGAAATACACTGAAAGCTAGAAAATACAATAGTTTGAGTTACTATTGTCATAAAAATACTATGACAACATGATAATTCAATATACAAAAATGCAAACATACCAAGAATTTGTATGAAATTCTGTTTCCAATGACCTTTGTAGGATCAGAATTTGTTCCAGATGGTGAAGATCAAATTCCCTGCAGTTTAAGAGAATGTGATTCTGGGTTGCCACAGTGCTGCACTTGTTTCCCCAGGCCACCCCTTATTCCCCCATCACTTGCTCAGATACTGGCATTCATGTGTTTCCATTCCTAGATCTGAACTGGGCCAAACCAAATGAAAGAGTTGCCAGGTTGGTTTTCAATTAAATGAATATTGGCCTGTTTCACAGGAAAATTGTACTTCACAGTGCAGGAAGATTGCAAAATTGAAAATATGGTTTTAGATTAGCTTCAGCTGTTACAGAGCTAAACCTTGGTTATTTCTCACTTTTAGAGGTTCTTAGCTTTGTCAGAGAGCCAAGGGAAAATCTGAGGGAAAGCCTGAATGTCCTAAGACAGTTCGAATAGTAACCACTCATGCACTTCACATGCCCCTGCAATAACGAGTGGTTGCAGAATCCCTCTCTCTCCATGACCTCTGTGTGGTGGAAAGAACCGTGGGAGCCCTAAAAAATCAATACAAAGTAAAGGCTGTTGATCATATATGGACCTTTAATTTCGGTGCTCTTCTCCAAGATACATAATGTTAATCTCAAATGGTCTGAAACACCGTGTTATCTGTTAAAATACTGTTGTTAGTCCCCCTTCTGCAGAAGCTACATCCCTTTTTATGTTTGAATCAATTCAGCTTTATCTGGAGCTACTAGTAATACAAAGATATGATGTTATTAAACTAAATTCTACTTCAGCAAAGGTAATTTTTGTCAGTAACACTGACAAAAGTTTATTTCACTGGTACCCTCAGAGCATAGAAGAAAGGAAAATTATATGTAAATTTTGGGGGGAAAAAAACCCCAAACCAAACCTGTTGTATCAGCCCAGTCTGCACTTCCACCAGTAATACAGCATTCTGTTTAAGACATCTTGTCAGGAAATGTATAAAAAACCATCTGAGGAGATGACAAAATAATTGACAAGTGGGGAGAAGGAAGGAATTTCGATCCAGTTAAATTGCAAATACTGCACAGGCGCATAAAAGTGAATTTCACAGGGAGAGGCAGTTACAAGCGGTCCACAGGGAGGCAATTAGATCCTTCTCACCCTCTTAAGGGGACAGACATTGAAATCAAGAGGCAATTGATTTAGAAGAGATAGAAGGAATGTTGCATAATTAACCCGTGGAATTCTTTGCCTCAGGCTAACTTCCAGTCGAATTCCTGCACTGAATTCAGTCACTTACAAAGATAACATTTAAGATGTTATATACATTAGAATACTCCTTGTAATTGCCTTAAGTAAGAAGAAAAGCAATTGTTTTCCTGGTTAAAGACATAAGGTATACACCACCTGGAAGTACGTGTAAACTTCCCCATGTGAAAAATTACCCGAATATGGAGTCTTTGAGCATAACGCTTTAACTGGTGTCTGCAGGGTTATATCGGTTATGGGTTACTCTATTTCACTCTATTGAAAATTATCCTGAATGAAACAGGTGCAATGGAAGCTCGGGAAACCATGTTTATTTATACCTCCGTATTTCACAACAGCCTAAACCAAATTAAATGAGGCAATTTACAATTGCCAAAATTGTTGAGCAGTTAAAGCTGAAGTGGCATCTAAAAGGATCTTTATCCTGTTTGGGGTTACAAAACAGAGTTGTCATGTAACAGAACACCTTCTACATTTGTTACAATGATTGCTATGCTGGATATATGCTTTGTTGTTAGCAATGTTTCCACGGTCTACTGCCGTGCACAGGAGATGCCATACCTGTGTTACTTCCAACAACAAAAGGAATATATAGCTTCTAAACCAGGAAAGCTTTTGTTCTTCCCAGAGACAGATTATACACTGTGTTTAGCTGCAAATAAAACATATTCCTTTCTAAATGCTCATTGTTGATTTGACAAGAAAGGCTGTAGTATTTGGTGCTCTTATCAACATGAGGAGAAATGTGAGAGTATACTGGAGACAAATAAAAATGAAGTTTCTCATCATACAAAGACTTTTAGCTATTAAAAAAGAATTAAGAGCATTCTGACCAAACAAACTTTTGAAAAATTCATTGACTTCCAGTTGTCACTCATGTACCTGGGATACCCCTGAGGTTAGACAGTATCCTTCATTTGAGGAAGGATACTGATGCCATATATGGGATTCAATTTTGACATCAGCACTTTATTTTGAGTCGTGGTGCTCTTTCCTACATGCTGTTTTTGCAGCTGATAATCGGCCACTCCATTTATAGTTGTCACGTTTTGCTGGTGACCTAGTCTCTGCTCCCTGTAGCATACCACTAATGCCACTGGTAAGAGCCAGAATAATTTTGACTGCCATGTGACACGCACACGGGAAGATACAGCTCTCTGGGATGCAGTAGCTTTCCCATGCCATTCCTGTACTTGCTTGGATTCGCTGTGCTCTGGTTTCTAACAGCTTGAATCCAAACTAAACTTGTCAAAGCTGAGTGCGTTAAGGAATGCCATTTAGGCCTCAAAATAAGGTTGCCTCATTTGCAGGTCTTGTGAACACATGCACATTTCCTCACTCCCATTAAGGGAGAGTATGGTGTGTATGTGGCACCACCGTAAAAAATCAGACCTATAATAGAAGCAGCTTAAAGTAATTACCTTGAGGCACCCACATGTGAAATTGTTGATCTTCAGCCTTCTGATAGTAGCTCATATATAGTTAAGGTTCCTATAACATAGTTAATAGCATAGGGAATATTTCTTGTACCTTGAGGCATGAGAAGTTTCTTCCTTCTAACATTAATATTAATCCTGTGCTGCAGAATAGATTGCTTTCCAAGAATTAGAATCATAACACAGTTTCTCCATTCTACATTAACAAGCCCTTTAGAACTTGGATTTTGTTCTCATTAGTAGAGCAGAACCATATTCCTAATTAAGCAAATGAGGCAGACAAAGACTAACATATGCAAATTAAAAAGAAGCCTGGTAGGCAAAAGGAACAAAAAAGAGGCAAAAGACTTCAAAAAAGCAATAGTGTCACAGAGTAATTCATCTAACTACAGGGAACTACTGAAATGGTGAAGAAGGATTTGCATCAGAAGGTATGACAATGTATCCAGAAAAAGGTGTAATCCCAAAGCTTTCCTCAGAGCTCTGGAAGAGAGACCATCTCAACTCCACTATGTAAATCACCAAAATGTTCATTTACCTGGGACATTACTCAGCCCAGCAAATGGAACTCTCAATTGTGCAACATTTATGAGGACAGACTTGAACTGAACTGTAGACATGTTAGTAATGTTTTCCACTTAGGGAAAATCTGATTCCAAACTATTTAAGTAGCTTTCAGAGACCTTTGTTTTCTATGCTTCTCTGAGCTTGATTTTAAGTAGAGTCTGCCAAGATGACCCCACTGAAAGGGGAATCAGGACTTCTTAACTGAGAAGCTCCTTAAGTGAGATTAGATTAACTCCATTTGTAACCAATTTCTTAAGTTACTACAGTCGAGCCATTCGATGTGTTGTGTCAAGAAACTCTTCCTATTGAATAGGAAATAGTACTAATTCCAATGGTTCTAAAGCCCAAGTAAGAGTCTTTTCAATAACTTTAAGTCCATAAAGTTCAAAGATCTACCAATTTAATAGCTGCTAGACAGGACAAAAAGAACCCTTCCCCCCCCCCTTCAGAATGCTTTAATGTACATGCAAAAAATGCAACGCAAAGTGGCAGAACAAAAATCAGATCGTGCAGGGAAATTTCACATGGACTTCTTAGTTCAATTTGTCTGTGTGCAGACATTATGATAGAATTGTTTTCCTAATGATGGAGTTATTTATGCTTTAGAAATAGATTGCTAAATATAGTTGATAATGATCCAAATTTCTCCTAGAATTCCTGCATCATATATAATGACTAGATTTTATAGAGCCTAAAGAACCAAAAGCTAAAATCCTCAGCACTGAACTGTCAGGAAAGCAATAGTGATCTATCTACAATAGAAAGACAAAGGCTTACATCCTTAAGGGAATTAAATGTCTAAAGCCTGTTTAAATTGCCTTCTTTCCACTGAAACCAGTGAGAATTAGGTCTTTAAATAGAACTTAAACCCTAAATCTCTGTGGTGTTGCACCAATGTCATCATCTGCAATATCTGTGTATGTAATAGAAACACCAAAAGGAGACATTAAACTGGTTTATCAGTCATCTATTGCTTGTCGTACAATCTGAGGGCATCTTTGGGCTACATAATAATTGTTAATGGAGGAAAATAACTTCTGAAACAGTTTACCTGGAAGGTAAATTGTGTATATCTGTGAATTACTGTAGGCATACATCTCTTTTGGATCACCTCATGTTAGCATATAAGGAAGAATTTTTAATTTTTAGAGAGAGAACTACGTGATTTTGCTGATGATTTTGGCAGGACTGTTAATGATGATATGTTGTCAGGTCTGGCCTTACACAGAAGGCTTAACAGCATTTACTGGCAGGGACATTAGATTGTCCTGAGGGGCTGTTTATTAGATGACAATTAAGTGTCAGTCCTTATTAAAAAGGCAAAATTCTAGAAATAATTGAATTTGTGACACAGAGCCCTTCCTGTTCTTGGTCACATCTTCGCTTCTGTCATAGAAGAACTGTGCAGAATCACTTGTTGCTGAGAGGAATGCACTATAGTAATGGTAACAATTACTTTAAGCCAGCATTAATAAAAAATTGGTCTGCTGATTTCAAGAGTTAGCTCAGTGAAATTAAATATATTAACAAAGGAGATACATGTGCCAATAATGCGTTCTCACATGTTTATGCTTAAGTATCCTCTAAAAAACACAGTAGATTGAACTGTAGTTCCTTATGTAGGGTTTTGGTTTGGATTTTTTTTTTTCCCTGTGGGTTTAACTAATTCTTTTTCAGAGAAAGAAAGTTTTGGTTTTTAGCCTTTTGTTCTCACTTGATCACTGCTTTAGAAAGTTTAGGTGGTGAGTGTTCCTGTGCTGTTATTTGGCCCATGTGGCCCATTTCTCTGCTCCTGACTACTTCCTCTAGAGAAAAAGCAGACAGAAATTCACACAATCCTGCTGATGAGAGACAGTTAAAGGAGACATACTTATTAAAAAAGAAATAGCTCTGACTACTAGGTAAAGCAGGGGATTCAGAACATGAAATCTGTTTTTACATAAACTCACAATAAAAAAAAATCGATCTCTTGTATGGCTCTATCAAATCCACTGATGAAAGACTTTTCCTAAATGCAGAGAATTATAATATGAAGTAAGCTGTCAAGAAATATTGTCATGCTGTAGAGATCACAGGCAACCCATGAAAGAAGGCAGTGTCACATGTCATTCAGAAGCCTTTATGAACCTGGAGTGACTCTTGCTAGACTGGCAGAGCTTACTTGGGCTGGCAGTGTCAGGGCTGTGTTGTGATTGACCCCAACACACAACTGCATCAAGGGTTTCCATGGTACTGAGTGAGGGCCTGACCTGTGTGCTTCTCTAAATTAGGTTAGCTATTTGATAATAAAAAGTTTTGGATGTTGGATACAAACATGATGAAATGACCTTTGGAGATGGTCTGGTCCCACCCTCCCTGGTCAATGCAGGGTCAGATAGTGTAACTTTGGTTAACCCACAACAGACCCCAAATTCTAACAGTACACTATTTACTCTTTAGCAAACCATGCATTAATTGCATGCAGAGACACAGATATGCACAGGTATATACCTTGTTCATTCATGGCATTTCATTTAAAAAGGTGTTCTAAATAACACCATATGTTCTTACAAGGCTGATGACCACATCCAAGTTATAAATAAATGTTTATTAATGCCTATGTAATGCATCCAGCCTATGTTTCGAACTGTCAAAGCCTAGTTTCAGTGAACTCACTTAAACGGAGGAGGCCCAGAGGGCACCTGCCTCGGAGACTTGTGATCCAGGATCACACCAGAAGCATTTAAGGAATTTAGAGTAAATTAACTCTTTTTGGTTTAATATCAAGACTAAATTATTCAGAGGATGGATTTTCACCTGGCTTTGCATCAGCTGTTAGTTTTGTCTGGAAACATCTCTTCTTGCATCCTTATGTGCTGCCCAGCTTTCACACATATGTAGGAAAGCAACTAAGAGTGCTTTATCCACCCTCCTCCTCAATCCGAATTACTCTGGCAGCACATTCAAATTTAATGTAGTACTCTTAATCTAGGGCAACCAGTATTGATTTTAAAAAACCTTCTAAAATCACCCAGTTTATGAGTCCCAATATACCACAGTAAATTATGTGCTAAAAGCTTTGGGTTTGTGGTTTTATTTTGTTTGTTTGTTTGTCTGTTTTTCTGTTGCTATTTCAGGAATGTTGAGGTTTTATGGTCTAAAAACATTTCTGGCAGATGGAATTGTTAAATCATTCAGATGCTGGTTCTCTTGATGTAAGAACAGCGAGTTCATGGGTACAATATATTCTCTGTCTTGACCTCCAGCGCCTAAAAGCCATTATTTAGCACATCAAGCTTTGCAGGACTCAGCACCAGGAAGACAGTGATGACCCTGCCATGGCCAAATACACAGCTCTGTGGTGTCTGTAAAGAACCAGATACTCTCACAGGAGAGTAGAAGTGGGCTTAACAGAGGGAGTTTTGCTAGTCATAGCTTTCACACGTTCTGTGAACCTCTAGAGTCACAATGACCAACATTTTTGAGTCTCTTGTTAAAATTTGCAAAGAATGGAGCTGTAGAACATGTGTATTTTTGAGCAAAGAGTTCTACAAGCCACTATGTGTCCTCTTCAGGATGTTCAGGTCATTAATTTTTCATTAATATTTTCACAGGATTCTACTAGCCAGTAGATTTCATGCCCTCTTTCTCATACGTATTATTTACCTGAAGAATATGGACAAAAATAAGCATGTCAGGTGAGGAGTACCAAGACCCTCTAAAATTAGTGGTTGTACTGTTCCAGTGGGTGGGTGAACTCTGCCAAGGAAAGCTGTCTGGTGATAATGGACCTTCCACACAAGGGCTGTGCTAAAACTGGTGTAGCATCATTTATGCTGTTGAGAAATTTATTGACAGATCACTAAGTGTTGATACCTTAATGTCCAGAGGCAGATTTAGAGTTGAGTCAAGAGAAGATGACTGCTCTGCTGCATCAAGGAGACCAGCAGACTAGGGAGAGGCTGCAGATGTTATACCTTATTTCTACTGTGGTCTGTGTCTTGGAGGTGTAGTCTAGAACTGTACCCAGCACTGACAAATGCCTGCCAGCCACCTTTGTCATCTGAGTGACTCATTCTGAAAGCAGGAAATAGAATGCCTTTTGGGCATCATTTTTGTCTGCTTTTTTTAGGTGTATGATCCAGCTCCTAGTAAGTCTGTTCTATTGATTTTGGGAAGAATTGACCATGGGAGTCCTTTTTTCCACCCCATGTCATCATACTATGTGGGAATATAGGACTGGAAATGACTCGGTGTGTATCAGTTATTGTCCTTTACTATTATAGACATGATATAATGAATGACTTTCAAAACCCAATTTAGTAATAGCTACGTTGTAGCTTATCTTTTCACTGGGGCCCTGGGGGTACCAAGAGGCCTGATAGTCCCTTCTCAGCCCTTTGGGGACTCTGCCCATGCAGCCCAGGATGCCATTTCAGTCCCTAAGTAGGGATGTCCATCCCAGCCCCAATGACACTGTTAGGATGCCAGTGTCTGGCTCCCTTGCCCAGCCACAGGACCCCCTGAGCCAGGCCCATCCATGGGCTGAAGGCTTGGCCTGGCCTTGGGCTGTTTCCATCCCCAGGGAGGTGCCAGATGCTCAGGGCTGAGGCTGGCCTGGTGTCCCTAGATGCTCTTGGGAGCCCTGATGGCCCCCCTGGGGATTTTTCACCTGGCCTCACTGTGCCTTGACATCTTTCTTGTATCCTCTATTGCATGTGGAAGACTGTTTCAGAAGCTCAGTTTACTTCTTATTCAGACCTCTTTTCCCCTAATTTTCTACCCTAAAGCTATGTATTATGAGCCTATAATTAGTAGTGACAAATTGTTCTCATTTTGGCTGAATTTTCCTTTCATAACAGTGCAATGATGTATTTGTAATCAACGATCATATAAATTCTCAGTGCTGCTTTGATGGATTAAATAAGCCAAGCCACCCTTATGTGATAGGGTCTCCAAATTCAGGGTCATCCCGGCCATTTTTGAGTTTATGTCTCAAGTGTGAGTGACTGGAATGAGGTGCATGACCCCAGAGACGATAGCAGAAATGCTTCACACAAGAACATTGATATTCTCCTATCTCTGCTTGCAGTACTGTAATTAATACATTCAAGGATTGTCTGCCTTTTTCAGAATTGCCGTTTGTTGTCAGTCTGAGGTATCTTGTTATTTAGTACATCTGGATCCTCTTGCTCCCAAACCATGAGATTCCAGCTTATAACATCAGTCTGTGTTGTGAGAGCCCAAGGACACAATCGTCCATAGTGTACCTGTGGTCTCCTCTGTTCCCTTATACTGACAAGAAATGGGACAATGAAGAAAGCAAGGAGCACAGACAGCAAATTCCCAAAGCATTCAGGAAAATGACAGAACACCCTAGGGAAGACTGAGCTATAATTTTGAACTGTGCTTTGTAAAAAATATCAAGATAGTTTAAACAGAATGTTTTCTGATCTAAGGGAAGTCTGTAACTGTCTGAAGACCACCTGTGGGCCACTGCTGCAGGCTGTGGAGATACATTGGTTTCTGTACAAGTGACATCTCACATTAGTCAGTGCATGAATAAGCATTGACTAATAAGCACATCTTCCTGAGCTTTGCAAGTCTCCTTGTTTTCCTTTTTTTTTTTTTCATAAATGTTCTTTCATAACTGGCATCTTAATAATTTCAAAAAACATCGTAATGGTTGCTAGCCAAACTCTGTGTACAGGATTGCTGCTGCTCTTTCACAGCAGAGCAGAAGCAGTAACTTGTATGTAATCATGACACAGCACACAATTTTGATTTAAGTACAGAATGCTTTTCAATTACACATAACAAAATACTTTAGATAAACTCATATTAAATTATTCTTTTTTTTTTATATCTACCAAATGACCTTTGAAATTTGGGTTTGTAACTGTTTGTCAGGAGTTCTACAGCAGCACCACTGTGCCTGTTAGTAACATCAGTAGAGAGTTCAGTATTTGAAGACTACAAGCAATGAAGCAAGGCACACTTTAGGCAAGCTTATTCATTCATTGTGCTCTTTTCATCTGCTTTTACCTGAGGCATTCCAGCTCAGACAACAGAAGTACAGAGCCCTTTCTGAATACTGAAGTGGAAATGTTGACATTAAATGTTTCCTCAAACGGCAAGATTGAGGTCCTAGTCTCTTTAGGAAAAAGAAGACATACTTTCTACACTAAAGTCTTGGCAGAACAACTTATTACATTAATGATGGAACTAATAACACCTCACTTTTAAAGCCTTGTGTACTCTTTCTACGCTCTTCTCACTATATTTTATTGGCATTTTCCTGCTCTATCCCCTATAACACTCTTTGCACTGGTAATGCCTCCAGTAACCCTCTCTTAATAGCTAACCATCATTTTCACACCAAGTCTCCTATACATTGCCTAAGAACAGCTGTGTTCAGTATGGAGCTGTCTTGATGTTGTTTGGTTTTGGCAGGCAAACAGAAGACTGTTGAGTTTATACTGGGGCCCTTCCTTGGGGGACACTAATTTTGGTTGCTTTTCAAGTTGTGCACAGACACTGTGGGTGTGACAGTTACCAGTAGTGTGGTTTGACAGTGGAGAAAGAGCTTTGAGAGAAGAGGAGACAGTCTTGAAAAGAAAGGGGGAAGAAAGATTTCCTGTGGATTCTCGGTGTCCATATGAGTGCCCTGTGTATCTGCCATCTGTGTGTCTGGGCATGAATATAAGTATATATGTCATATACATGTGCTCTGTGTGCATGTACTTACTAAGAACACATCTCAGCCTCACTACTGGTTGGACATGGAGACATGGGTGGTGCAGCCTCACCTCTATGGCTGTTAGATCCAGCACGATGTACCATATTCTAACAGAAATCCTTAGCCTACAGATGCTAATGCTTTCAAACGATAGAGCTGGTCTGTACCCAGTGAAATATATTGAAGACAGGATATGTTGGAGCACTGCCTTAGCACTCTGAAAGACTTCTAAGCAGAACAACCTCTATTTAATAGATGTTTAATTTCCTAAGTGAAGGAAAACAGTATGGTTTTTATGGTTTCTCAAAGACAGATGAGCCATTACTAAAGGAGCATTTGTAAAATGTATATTCTGACTGTGAAGGCATATTTTTTTAGGCAGAATTATTGAAAAGGACCAAAACAAAACACCTCTACATGCTGCGTAACAGCATTATTTGGTCTTTGATATAGACAGACACCATCTGATAAGCCTCCCACATACCAGAAAGCCTGACTTCTCTGGGGGAGTGGGCAGAGGCGATGCTGACAGGCGAGCAAGCATCAGGGAGAAGCAGCTCTTGCTTCTGACATGGGTTTCATCTTACTTCCAGGGCCTTTCTACCAGATATACAAGGTTCTTTTAATTTTTAAGCACTGTTTCCCTCACAGATCTGTGAGATTAATGGCAAGTGCCAGTCAGTGAAGAAATGAGTCCAGGATCATCTGAAACTGTGCCATAGTTCTAAAAATAAAAGGAGAAAGGAGGTGGTTTTTTTCCTTTTTTTTTTCCCTTCAGAGAGCAGTCATGCAATATTAACTTCAGCCCAGCAGAACTGTCTGCCATGTGAGCAAGGGGACTGAGAAATGCAGATGATGCAAGAACATGAAGTGTGTCTGAACCAGGCAGGTGCCAAGAACACAGAACCGAGTGAGCAGCTTGGGAAGCAGCAGCTCTTCCACGAGGTCAGTGTAAATTTGAGGGAATGGGTTTTCCCTCAGAGTGCTGAGCCAGGGCTTTTCTGCAGGAGCCACAGATTCTGTAGGCACTCCTGAGTAGGATGTAAGTGTCTTGCTGGTGTACGCCTACCAGCAAAGCACAGTAGGCTGAAAACACACGATTTCTTCCTTGAGTTAAAGTCAGGTCAGTCATGTTCCCTGCAGTCATCCTGCAGCACTGCAGGGGCTGTGTTCCACTCTCAGGAACCACAGCAGGAAATGCAGCCTTTTGCCTTGCACAGAAGGTGCATTCTTTGGCCTCTCTGAAGGAAGCAGAAGAAAGCTCACAATGGTTCTTGTTTAGGGCTGGGGGAATTATGAGTGTTTAACTGTGTTACCATGACATTTTGTTCTGGCAAACCAGAATTTCTGCAGCAAATTAGCTAGAGTATACCAAAACAAATCCTGTTGGTTAAGCTGATTCATTCCTGTAAAGAAAGAAGTCCCCATGATGATTGCTGTTGTATCTTTCTGGAAATATGGAGTATGGCTGGGGTGGAGATGTTTACTAGATCCCTTCCCTTAGCTGAGTGAAGAAGACTGCCAGTACTTCGGATCTGGCAAAGTTAATGTACTGCATCCTTATATGGGTCAACATCATGGGTTTGCATCATTGAACCAAAAGGAAAAAAATCCTTTTTAGGAAACATTTAATGTTACACAAAAAGGTACATTATGGCATAAAGATTATTTTGAGAATAAAAATAAACATCATGAAACTAAAGATATAGTTTGAGATGCTGTCAAAATACTGTTCCACTAGTGCTGCCTGTAGATCAAGGAGAATTACTAAATTAATGAAAGAAGGAGTCCTTCTGAAAAATCAGCAAGAGCATAATGAGATTGTCACAGTTTTAGGGAAAACTATCCAAAGGCAATATGGAGAAATCCACTGTTACAGCCGAAGAATGTCTGCTTTATGTCTCAATACACTTCATTTGAAAATGGAGATGTCTAGCAGATTATGCCTGTTAAGCAGGTGATAAATAACTTGGAATTTTTCTTACAAGTGGTGCAGCGGTCCCTGAGAACAATAGCTTCTGGTGACAGCTGATTTCCGGAAAACCTAATCTTTGAAAACATAGCTAAAAACTGCAGATGGCAGCCCTGAACCTCTGAAACCACTCATGGAGATTTAACTGAGCACTCTAATGATTTTGACTATCTATCTGTGTCATCGCTGTGAGGAGAAACCCTAATCAGCAGCTTCAGATACCACACACTTTGATAGTGAGAGGCTCAGACAGAGACAGAGACAAAGGTGAAAAAACGGGTTGTGCTCTTCCAGTTTCACAGGGAGAGGGATAAAAGCACAGGGCAACTAAGGAGTTGTGGCACTCTGTTCTTGTGCTAGCAGAAGCGAGCTTGCTCCCTCTCGCGTGCCAGGCTATCCAAAAACTAAGGCAGCTGCACTAGTGTGGAGCTGGATCTCAGCTTGTGAATTTGAAAGCTGCTTTCAGCCCCGCTCTTGAAGCCATCTCTTCTTCAGGCTGAACAAGCCCAGCTCCCTCACCCGTTAGGGCAGGTGCTCCAGCTTCAGACGTCCTTGGTGATCCTCCTTTGGGATGCCTCATCTGTCTTTCCGGTAGTAGGTGACCCAAAATTGGACACAATAAAATCTCTTTCGAACTCTTTGGATTCAGAAAATGCAGCACTCAGTTAAAAAAATTGCTTCTTCTGAAGCATTCTTGGTGGGTGAGAACTGCAGTATGAAACCATGAGTTTCAATGCTTTGCAGGGTACAAAAATCTAGTTTATCAAATCTTGGAATTAGTTCTTTTTAGGAATCAGTAAATACCTCGAGAGACTTCTATGGTTTGTAAGACCAGAGTTTCTAAATATGTAAATTCTTTGTATTGGAGTAAATTATAACCTCTGATTCTTGAGGATTCAATGTGAATATTTCCTGTAGATCAGTAATTCTCTAATCATCTACAGCATCATTTTCTTCTACCTTCTTAGAAAAACTTTGTTAGTGAAAAAATATTGGCTAGTTGAATACTCATTAATTTAATATGGCATTTTTTCCTCTCTTTAATATTCATCCACCTGCCAACTGTGTAATATTGTTTTTTATTTTTAATTCATCAGAGTTTTTCATGGTGAAACCTTAATACACTATTTCCAATCCCCCTGGCTACATCTGGGTCGGTATGAGAGAAAACAGGGGAATTTCCTTTCCACCGTGCTGGAGGATGATAAAGGTTTAACCTTGCATGTGAACAAAATGCTGATATGACTGAAGAGAGTCCTTCATCACTCTCAGAGAAAAATGCAAGGCATGCTGTGTGAAGAGGATGCTGCCCTGTGGTTCCTTACCAACAGCACACAATGGAGCTGGAGCAAAGGGAGGCCCCTCCAGCCTTCCTGCTGGTGATGTGAACAGGCAGAGATGCCTATCCACATGCACTTTGTATATATATATACTGACATAATGCAAGGGCACAATTACAGGTGTCTGACATCCCTTCTGGGTGTTGGAGACTTTTTCAAGGAATCGAGCCTCCCTCCCTGACCGTCCTCCTCTGTTCAGGCATCATTCTGCATCTGAAATAATAGTCCTAAAAACAGGCTGAAGGAAAGGGCAAAAGTATTTACAGCAACAAGAACAAAAGGTTTATATTCCTAAATATTGCAAGTGACAGGCCTCTGCCGGCAAGGCAGTAAGGCAGCCCTGCCGCGGGAGCTGGCTCTGGTGCCCAGGAGGTGCAGTGCCAATGACATCTAGTGTCAGCAGCTCGGATAGGAGGCTTCAAACCCAGAGCTGCTCCACTCGGCTTTCTGCGCGAAGCCTATTGTATTTAGTCTTGTTTGCTTAATAGTATCACACTTCACTCCCCCTGCTGCCCACTCCCCCCTTCACCCCACTGCCTCCCTTCCCCCCCGTTGTAATCTTTTTAAAACTCATTTATCTACCGGATATTGGATTTGCAGTTGCAGCCTCCACAGTACCTGGCAAGGGTCTTAACCTGTGCCTCGGTTCTGTTGCAGTAATCACCTGCCTGGGTGTGCTTGGTACAGAGACGGGACACGCAGCACAGCCCCAGCTGAAGTTACCATGAAAATAGTCAGCCATGTTCAGTAACCATCTTGTTGATGACACATTCTCTCTTTTACTTGGTTATAGAAATTATGACCAGCTGACAATCTTGCTGGTTTCTGCCAGCTATTTTATTGTTGGTTTTGATCCATTCAACCAGTCACAAGCTGGGGAGACAAAAGTCACGTTTGCAAACATTTACAGTGTCAGGGTTGACCGCATCCAGGATGAGCTTTGTCTTTAGAACTGGAGAAAGGGATTTTCCAGTGGCAGAACTACTACACAAGACAAGAGTGTGCTGGAAAGCTGTAGCCTCTGTAACCTGATACATCTACCTTAAAATGTCTAAGCAATAAAGTCTTTTTACTGTATGCTCAGCAGGAACCTAGTGTTTTCTGTGGGATTCTATGATTATCTTGCATGCTAGGGGAAGAAATATCTCTGGCACAAGATTTTCTGCTTGAAGTATCATACTGTTCCTTCTCCTGATCTGGAGACGGGCAGAGTCCAGACAGACTGACTTGATAGAGTGACATAAAAGTATGTGGATTTCTTGGGAGTTCCACTTTTTAGGGATTATGCCTAAAAAGGGTCAAAATGAAAACTTTAATTTTAAGAAATGAAACCAACAGACAACTGAGGTTCTTATATTTCTGCTTATTTCTACTTGTCACGAATTTAAAGGAAGTATAAGCTTGGATATCACCTTGAGTCACATTATCTGTGACTCTTGGCCAGAGACTCTGATTTTCAATGCTTATCCCTAACAGTGACCCTGAAGGCTTTTTGCAATGATCGGGATTTCAGAGCTCACAATCATCTGTGCTTTGGACTGGGTTATGTAAGTGAAGATGTGGAAGGAATTAGTCAGTCATTTATAAATGTTCCTAGACAATGAAGATGGTCCAGCTGTGGGGATCTCTCTCTAAAGCAAGTTAAAGTCTGACTTTAACTTCATCTCTTTATAAGAATATATTTTAGTCTCATTAGTAGAGTACCACTGTGATATACAAATAAGGAGATCAGAAAAAATGTGAACTGTATAGAGTTTAGAAGCATAAATAGCAACAGCAAATACATACAGTTCTCCAGTGTGCATGGATTTTTTTTTTTAATATATGATGGGAGCGACCACTGCCAGCTTAAAAGATTTCCTACTCAAAATCACAGTTTTTGTCAAATGTTATGTCAATGTGCCATGAAAAAACAGGAAAAATATCAGCCAGTTATGGTCTCAAGTCTTCTCTTGTAAGCAAATGTGACACAATGAAACAGTGAGCTCAGTGAACTAGGAAGGACACATAAATTCAGTTTAAAATGTTCTTGAAGTCTGAAGGACTCCGTGACTCAGATTTCAGAGGATGGTATCATTAATCAGGGCCTGTCTGCAGGGAGAGTCCTTGTTCAGAACGACAAGATTCAGAATTTACTCTTCCCCACTGCAATCACTGTTAAAATGTAGAGCCAATTACATATGAAATATTTATAGTCTTTGTCTGCATCCCTTTTTACTGAGATGTGGAGACATTCCAATGGATTTGATTTTTTTAAACTGATCCTCATTCACTTGTCAATCTCATCCCTGCTTATGTTGTCTCCTGGGATCTTAGGCTGAGTTTTAGGCATTTCTGCCCTTCTTACCAAGCAAAACCGATGAGTTTGTATGCCTGTGACACTGATCCCAGGGGTGTTCCTGGTATCCCCGGGAGTGTACACCCGGCTTCTGAGAGGCAAGAGGTAGTAGAGATGTCCTCTTGAAACAATTTCTCAGTAACTTCTGTTAACTGTTCTTCCTTACAGAATATAAAAGCAATATAGACAATTTTTGCTGTGTTTATAAGTAGTTGTCCTTCTCTACTAAGCTGACTGCATTTTAAAATTTCTGTTTTTAGAATGGCATCATATTTTGTTATTGGTTAGTGGGCTTTCTGAACCCTTTGTGGAAATGTCAGCTCCAGGTGTGCTTGAAGGGCTTTTTGTTGCAGCTGATAATCTAAATGCAGAGTGTGAGGCTGCCTGCTCCATTTGGATGAGGACACTGCCTAGTATCTGGTGTTCTACTCTTTCTAGTAGGACAGAAAAGATTTGAGTATTCATCTGACACTATTCTCCTTGTCTGGCATTACCCTCACTTTCAACCCATCTCTCTTTTTGGTACAGGAATTAAAATCTGCTATACTTTTATGTAAATTGCTGACATAAACTTTTTAATTCCTAATGCAATCAGAAGGTGATGAGAACTCTTGCATTGGCTGCTGTTTGCAGGCAGGAGTGAGATATCTGCCCTCAACAGTGCTACAGCAGTTTCTGCCAGCCATAAACCTCCGGGTGGTTGATATTTGGAGAGTTGAAAAAGAGAGAAGTGTCTGTTTAGCCTTGGTGCATAATGAAGAGATTAACGACAGCTATGTCAAATGTGTTTCCCTGTGTAATATTGCTTGTTAATTCTAAATTAATTCAGGTTTCCAAGTTATCCTGAAAAGAATGGGACAGTGGTATCTTTTAAGTTTTATTGTAGAGACAAATATCAGGATTATACTGACTAATGCCTAGTTAGATGCTACATGTCTTAAAAGCACCTCTCCATAAGGCAGATAAAGAAATAGAAATATTACTAATTGTATTTCACTGAATGAGGAACAAGTTTGCTTAATTCTCTTTCTGAGTATTTGATTCTGTTCATTTATCATTTTTTTACAAATTATTTCTATCTTTTTAGTTATTGCCTAATAAAACCTACCTTATTGGAATAGCCTATAGTACAATTTCCTACAATGTTCATTGAAGTTTTTAAAATAGATTAATGAATTTTCTTTTAACTCACACTTTCTTAGTATTTAATATAAAAGTTGTGGTACAGTAACTTGTTTTCCTACACATCTGTTGAGTGTCTGATCCATTTTCAATTATAAGGCAAAATGAAAGACTCTATTAGGGAACAAAATCCATCTGGCTTATATCAGACAGCCTAGGTGAAAATAAATGAGGAGAAGTGGGAATTGGATCACAGCAGAATTATTAACATTATTCTTGGTATATTTTTTTGAAAAAAGCTTTTTCATTCCTTGGACTGAAATTTGATGAATACAAAACTCAGGTCAGAAAAGTAAAGTCTTGAGGTGAAAATAATCATGTCAAGTTTGCAAAACATAACTGTAAGAGAAGAAACTGGTAGGTCAAATATGCTGAAGCTGTAAGAAGTGACAAGGCTTTAAAGACTCCAAAAGCTGAGGTACAGGAGTCTAACATAGAGGAAGCACCATTTTCCTGGTCAGTAGTGAAGACCTTGCAGACAGGTGCATGCTTTAAATATAAACTGCAAAAACACTCTAGAAAAGGATGCTTGCCAGAGGCAATAGAAAACTGAAGGTACCTGAGAAGGATCCAGGCAGTCCACAGAGCTGGTACAGAGCATGGGCCAAAGCGAGCAAATGTTCTTTAAGAAAGAGAGGAGTTTGTGGTATGGAGCTCAACTCACTGCTTCATGTGTGCACCCTGAAGAACTTCTCGAACTATTTCACTTACTAGTTTTTCACTGGGGAATCATGAATTCCCTCCTGTCCTGTGCTGCGTGTCCAGTGCTGTGCTGCAGAATGTCCCTGGCATGGCAGTGCAGGACTCCCTGGCAGCTCAGGCGTAACACACTGGTGACACCAAGCTTCTTATTTCTTGTCCTTAATCCTCTCGCTGCTGCCTTTATCTGTCGCTGTTGACAACAGCTCCATGCTGTCACTCAGGCTCCTAACTGAAGGAAGCTCCTCCCTCCTCTACATCCTGAGTTGGCTGTGAAAGTCTTTCTGCTCCTTCCCTCCACACTGTTAACCTAAATACAAGTTAACCATACCCACTCTCCTTCAGGTATCTTTCCTCCCTTGCTGTAACTTCTTTCCTTGCAGTCTCACTGGGAACTGTCTCTCTTCACTCCCCATCACTCAAAACACAACACTCTCTGACTCCTGCCACTGCTTCTCCTTTTTTGCCCATTTCCACAGTCACTTTAAATGTCTCATCTTTGTGTTGAAGGTCCTCGTAGCTCCATCTCGTTCAGCAGTCTGATCTTCTCTCTTACCTTGCTCCCCTTGCTCCAGTAATGGTTCCAGTCTTTTCTCCTGATTGTTTTCTTTCTTTATTCCTCTCTGCAGGACTTCTTCCACATTGTCTTTTTAGAGCTAGACTTGCCATCAGAGGTTCAAAGCTTTCATAAAGAGTATTATACTTTCATAACGTATTTCTGGCAAGCTGTCAGACACTGTATAAACTTCACACACCACCAGTTCTTTAACAAGGTGCTGGTATAAAGGCTTGAATCTCTGATTGGCATCTCCCTGTCTTAACCTATGTCATCTGTAAGAGTGCAAGCTTTTCAGGCAAGGGCTGGCTCTGACTCTGGTCTATTTTCTAACTGCCAGGCCTCTCAAGTTACTTTGTGAGAAATCTGGTTACATATTGCTGTAGATTTTAAGATACAAGATGTATTTTTTTTTTTATTACATTGCATACAGGAGCAACCCCTTTTGTAATATAGGGTGACATATCTTGCCGTGTTGAGGTCGCAATTGGGAATGCAAGTGCAGATGTTAAGAACAAATTTCAGAATAAATGTCTTACTGCCCAGTTGTTGCTTTGATAATATTTTTTAATCACAAGTTTTGGGGTTTTTTTCTATAAGTGTTCCAGAAAAGGAGCTGAGAGATCTCTCTCTCCCCTGTATTTAAAATAACTTTAAATTTGTGTGAAGTCCTTTGGTGTTTCCTGCCCATTGATTCCATTGTACCTGAATCTCATTCCTGATGATATGGACTTATTAAGGAAGAAGATGCTCCTCATTTGCAGCATGAATGATGTAATTTTAATTTATAAAAATATGATCTTTCGTTGCTTTCCCTATCAGCTGAATGTGAGACCATACAAGGATGGTGGAGCCTAGTGACAACTGAAGTACAATATCCAGTTGTGTTCTGCAGTCTAGGAAAGCATTAATGTTCTCCCCATCTATTCTCACTTCCATTGTAGTGATTTGCCTGCCACATAAATTAAAATGCTGACAATCTCCAGCAAAACACAAACTGAATGTTTGCTCCTGTTCTTATCATGTTCAAACAGACTTGCATGTGGTTCTCACTTCACCATCACGAATTGAAATAATACACACTGATTTAGCTGCAGCATTCCCATGTTACTGTGCTTGTAGTAATGTGCCTCATAAATCAGCACTTAATGAAAATTAAAATGGGTGAAAAGTATTTTATTTATATGTTTTCTTTAGAAACAAAAAGAAATTTTATCAACAGACATGAAAGTCAGTATTGTACAGCTATGGTTGCAGAAGGGTCCAAATCCAAAATAGATATGTATATATGATACACTGATTATAAATAAAGAGGTTTCTAATATTATATTAGCATTATGTCTATTAAAGCAGTAAATAAACAATGAAATATTTTCTTTATCAGTTGCTGTTATTTAATTATAGAATCCTGGCTTTCCCAGCCTAGCAAGTGGCATTCCCAGAGCAGTATGTGCTGTTTGCAAGAGGACAGTAAGTAATTGTGAACAATAAGTCTGCCTTTACAGTGTGTAAAATAGGGAGCTCACTCTCAGTTAAGAGTGTGCAGTTTCTATTCAAAACAATTTTGTGAATCTGGATGTATTTAATATCTTCACTTTTCTCTATTCCAGGATTGTTTTTTTAAACTTTTTTTCTCATTATAAAAATGTGGAAAACATAAGGTACTCAGTGTATGCTGTTACTGCTGTGAAAAATCAAACAATCTGTAAACAGAGTTAAATTCTGTGTGTATGAGAGAATATATATGTATTGCACTTATCACACCAGCCCTGTGGGTCATTAGGTTGGCCTGATCAGACAGACAGTGTTCTGTGTGGGATTATAGCGCGGGCTTGTGAGCAAAAGTGGGACAGAGGGACAGAAGGACAGAGTCGTATAATCAATGCAAACTCATTTATTATACAAGCAAGCATCTCTGCTTGATCCAGACAGATTTTCCTTATGGACAGGTGGTGGCGTGGCCTTCCTTTTGGGCAGATGGAGTGATCAGGCTGATCTGGTTTTTGAAAATATGGGAATTAAGTTTGTAATGATGTTCTTTTATTTGGCTGGGTTTGGCTCTCTGTTCTCAGGAGTGTGCACACAGTGAGTGATGAGCCCCAGCAGCCCTGCCTCACCCCACACCAGTGCCAGCCTGTTCCCAGTGCTGCATAAGAGCTCTTATTGCAGGGTCAGGCACAAGTGAGACACCCTAAACGCAACACTACTCTGATGGGTCAGACGTGGAGTCAGTTTGGCTTCAAGAAATATGTTCAAAAGCCAGGTCCTGTAGGTAGACTCCACTCTTTGAAATACTGTTTGCTTGCTGCTCATTTTAGGCCAAACCAGCCTTTTTAACATGAAGATATTTTGCTGTTAATGGTGATGTACAGTCTCATACAGAAATGGCACTATGTAATTAAAGTCATGGGTTATTTCGCCCAAGTTTAACTCTCCTCGAGGTGCACATCAGCTTTTTCCGTCCTTCCACATGTGTTTGGGGTGAAATGCTACAACCTCAGAGGTGAAAACTGTTCTAGCTACCTGCCCATATACTCCCATGCACCTTGATACCCATGACCATACTGCTTCAGGACATTCTCTGTGTGAAATTCCCAAATAGGTGCATCTTGGGAAAAGCCAGAAACAGATTCTTGAGACGCACCAGTATCTGCATTCTGATTACCCAAGGATGCTGGAGGGACTGAGGAGCCATTGCAACAAGGCTGAAAGCATCTCACTACAGGAGAAGTAGAAGGTGCCATTCTTCATCTTGACCATAGATTAGCTCTCAAAGAAGAAAAGGGAAGAGGTGTAGTTGGTAATTGTTTTCATGAGATGGTACACAAGGTACGAGGTGACTGCAATGCTGGGCCCAAACACCAGATCACTCTCAAAACCAGTGAACAAACGATACACAGCATAGCAAACTGCAAAAGCCAAGACCAGCCTTTAAATCACTCTCAAATTTGATGTACAGCAAGAGATGGGGTGTGGCATGGAGCAGGTAAGGGAACAAACAAGTCAGTGTCAAGAACAAGTAAGTCAACATTGCAAACAGCAACTGCTAAACAGATATAATAACTAGTTCCCTCTAGCATGCTCTGATCAAATCTGTCATTATCCTAAACACTTAGTGCCCTGTGTTGGGTGCCAAGAAGGACTGTGGTGGGCCCTCAGTGGAATAGGAGAAAGGACTGGGATGGTAGAAATGACAAAAATCATGCTTTGAGATAGAATACAGTATAATAAGTAAAAGGTTTTTTTTAAAAAAAAGAAGGAAAAAAAAGGGAAAACCAAACGAAACAACCCAAAGTGATGCAAAAGCAATCACTTCCCACCAACTGAATGATGCCAACCCAGCCCCTGAGCAACAGTTCCCTCAGGAAACTCATCACCTCACATTGCTGAGCATGACATCATAGGTTATGGAACATTCCTGGGGCCAGCTGAGGTCAGTGGTGGTCAGATGTCCAGGCGGTATCCCATCCCAACCTCTTGCCCACCATCAGCCTCCTCACTGGGGGGCAGAGGGACAAACAGAAGGCCTTGATGCTGTGCAAGCAACAGGCTGCTCTGAAGAAAGCTAAATGAATCTCAGACAGAACCCACACAATACAATAACTCTGTGCTTGTGGTGTCTTAGAGATTTAAGTTTGACTTTCCTTTTGGCCACAGATGAGCAGGGTCTTTGACTATGTCAGGAGAAAATGCTTGAGCCTTTCCTGAGATACAGCCCTGACTGGATCCTGTGGAGAGGGACAGAGGGTCAGCTCAGAGCCCCACAGCCTGGAATCACCCTTGGGTCTGTGTGCCATGTTGGGAAGAAAAAAGGCAGGTTTGAGCATACTCAAAAGTGCAAAGACACTCAAATGCTTGCCTCATTGCCCGCTATCTATCTGTACAATGTAACTTACTGTTTCCTTTTTCTTTTGCATGTCACATTCGATATTGCTCCCCCTCAGCCTGGCGGGTGGTGTGCACCAGCCATGATGAATGTGGATCAAAAGAAATTCTTTCAAGCCTAATCAGTTTTATTCCTTAATTGACTTGAAGTATGCTAAAACAAATAAACTAAAATTTAGCTGATAATTTTTGTTTGCCTACTCTGCTGTGCTAGTGTTGAGGGGATTTTTCCTGAAACACTTAAAAGTCTACAAGTTCAGAAAACCATCCTTAGTTTGAAGCCTGACAAAATACACAAATTAGGACAATTACAACAACAAGAGTAAGTGCATAAATTTTGAAGCACATGAAGAACATAAATATTTTGTACATATTTTAAAGAATAATTAAAGACATGAAGCTACCTGGAAATAGGGTAAAATGCAATATAGATGTATCAGGACAGATGGCATCAGGCTGTTCTGATAGGTCTTTCCAGTTTTCTAGAGAGAGGAAATGATGTGAATCTCATATGGCTTTCTGTAAATACTGTGTTATCAACTCATTTCTTTTGTGAAATGTGCTTGACATTTCTGTACAAGTCCTTAGATTTTAGATGAATGGATGCTGTCAGGTTTTATTTATCAAGAACTCTCTTCGTAGCCTTCCTGTAGCCCAAATGCACTAAGTACTAAGGCATAGAAGATGGTGTAGAGGCCCAGAGAAGTTGGCTTTAGTCACGGGGTGGATTAGGTGCTTACTTCCACTTCAGGGTGGGTCATCACAGATGGGAATTGGTGTGAGAATGGATAGGGAACTGGTGAAAAAGGAGGAAACAGTGGGCTGTGTTGCAAAGGAATGTATCAGGACATGGAGCAGTGACCAAGATAGCTCCTTGAGCATCATTCCTAGGACTACTCTTGTTTGAAATCTTCTCTGATGACTCTGACTCAGTAAGTGCTTAAAAATGAAAATTTCTGATTGCATTGGACTTGGATTCATCGTCAAAACAGACGAGGGCCAGAATTTCATAAAGGAAGAATTAAACAGCCTTGGCCACTGTACAGGTAAAGCTGGCATGAAATTCATAGCACAGAATGAAAGGGCAAGGTCTTGTACTCAGGGACTGACAGATGTAAGTCCTTCTAGAAGCTCGGTGCCCCATTACAAAGCAAACACAAAGAAGGACCTGAGAAGAAGATACACGGCCTGATCACAGGATAGGTATTGCTCATTCATTTTAAGCTGCCATGGAAAAGGTGAATGTAATTCCAGAATGTACCAGGACAAGCATTTCCAGCAGTGCTGGTATGAATGTCATTGAGAGAGGGCCTGGTGAGATTCCTCGAAGAGTGTCCTGGCAGGACCACTAATGTTTCAAAAGGACTAGAGAAAGAGAGAGCCTACTGAGAGAGTTGTGGATGGGGAGGTTTAAAGAAGATCTGTTTTCTGCCTGTGAACACTTGTTGTAGAAACTTCACAGGTGAAGAGAGGAGCTATTTAAGTTAAGAAGAAAGGGCACAAAAGTTGAGGCATATGCCCTTGTCCTGAAAATACTGAAGAAAGACTCACTTTAGCTGCTGTGCTGGGTCCCTCTGTGCCTTGCCGTCAAGGACACCCCAAGGAAGCAAGCAGGTTCTTGGCTGTTTGTCAGGATGTTTCAGCCAGGAGAGTGTACCTAGGGAAAACAGTGGCTTTTGAAGTAATGCTTATATTGCCCTTGTCCCCGTAGCTCACATTAATCGGTTAGGGTGGATAATAAGATTTAACCATTAGGCTTTTGAAGTGTCTTAAAATAATCCTGATTTTTGAAAATGCTGTCAATAATAGAAGGAAAGCTGGATAGGAAAGAAAAATACTTCTTTGTATTAAATACAGATTTCTTTCAGAGATATGACTGGTATTTTTGAACATTAGACATAAATTGCAATTATTTCTCTCCTTAAAGTAATATAATAGCCTTAAAAGAATAGGTTTTTGGCTAGTTACACAAGAATGAATGGAATGAAATGCCTGAATTGTGTGTTAACACACTTTCACATGTATCCTCATTCTTGCAGCAGATTATTGTCTTCTCCTGCCACTTAAATTAAAAATTCTCTGAGCCATGTAAACAGTCATTGACTATTTGGAAAAGGAAAAATTACGTATTTTGAGAAAAGGACAGACAAATGGTCTCCCAGCGCCAAACTTTCCCAGAGTTATGCAAGGAAGAAAGACACGGTCTTCCTTTCTGTACCTTTTCTGAGCATTTTTATTTATCAACACTGAAGATTTGCCAGATTGTATAAACTGGTACATGATGTAAAATTAAAAATTGTCTATCTTTGTGGCTTCAAAACTATCATTTGTATCTTGCTTATGCATGGAGACAAATAGTGAAGAGGTGGAACAAACTGTCCACAAAATTGTCAGGTAATAGAGCTTTCCTCAAACTAAATTGCAATTGCTGTAGCTCATTAGTCACAATATTTGCAGATGGGCTTACATTGAAAAATAGCAGTCTGCAATTATTTGATAGAAATAGTTGTGGCAGAGATTCTTTGCTCTGTAGACAAATCAAACCTGCCTTTCATTATACAGCAATTAGTTTTTGAAACACTGTGTTATTTGGAAAAAAAATTCTAGTCAGTGGAACTTCTTATAGTCTTGTGTACTGATGTCAAGAATTAATTATAAGTGCTTTTTCCTTAAAAAGCCATAGAAAACAGACAAGTTTACAAGGGGTATTGGAGGGAAATTAGCCATACAGAGACCAGTGACAGAGTAGTGACAGACAACAGAAAGGCCTGAAATCCTACAATCCCATGAAGTACAGTGTAATTTCCAAGTATCTCATAAAATCAGTCACAGCCTCGAGGGTCCTTTTAACTTCTGCAAAGCAGCAACTTTGCAGTGACAAGAAGAAACCTCATATCTCAATCCCTCCCTGCTTCCTGGGGGATGAAATCTTGATGCTCAGGACAGTCTGCTAGAGGAGAAAGGGAATGGGTGAGAATAATTCATCCCTAATCCTGAAAATAACAAACTAACTGGACCTAATGCTTAGCAAAGGAGCACTTGGCCAGTCACAAACACTGTTATTAATTTCTGCCCTGTTTTCGTGCATTCCCAGAAACTCACTGCTAGGGTGGAGATGATGATTTATTTGTTATAAAATCAGTGATCAACACCGGGAGGAAAATGCTTTTGTTTTACATGGGAAAAAAGGTTATATGGCAAGAATCCTGCATACTGACCCACTGGGAGAGGGGTTTTGCACTGCCATACAAAATAGGAATGACAGATTAATTAGTGCTTTGGGCGTTAATTATATCAGGGTTGATAATTCTAAGGTAAAAGCTGCACAAGACTGCTGTGTATATTTTCACTGGAGAGTATTCCATAACTGAAATCTGTAAGCCACTGTGACTCCTTTCGTTCACGACACCGTGATCCAAGTTCCATGTTTTGAACACAACCCTGGAAGAGCAAAAGACTAATTCAGTGGAGACAAAAAGTGCAGGGTTTCTGACTGTGTCCATTTCACTTTGGAATTTTTCCTCTTTGGAGATGCCAGGTATCTCCCATGCAAAAATGGAAGGGAATTCATCCAGCCAGAATGGTCACCTGGGTTGCCCACAATATTTTACTTTCCCGATACAAACTAACAAAATCTCAACTGGTGGTGGCACACAGATGACAGGTGCAAGATGCCAAGTGAAGAATTGAAACTCAGTGTAGGCACTTCCTGTTCCTGCAGGCTTCCTTGGAACAAGACATTTTGCAAACATTATAGTGTGGCCACAGCTTACAGTCTTTGGGTGTGTAAAACCTAAAGTCTGAGACAGAATAAGACACTGGCTTGCAAATCACGAGCAGTACCCAGCCTGGGATAATAAACAGTCACTGAGACAGCTGGTGTCATCACAGATGAGCAGAAAGAGGTATTGCCACAACAGCACTTTCAGAGAGCACCTCTTCCTAAGTAGACCTAATGGCACACATGGAAAAATCCAAATATTTCTAAGCAAATGGTAGAGAGTAATACAAGTCCTTTCTTCAATACTTTAAACAGAGCTCATCTGTGTCCTAATGAGTTGTCAGGAATCCTAAGTCATATTACTATCCAGGAGCAGTGTGGAGCAGGATGCAATATAGCCAGTAGCCTCTAGTCCAAAAATGACAGAATTCAAAGCATACATATTTGGACTCCCCAGACATCCTTCACATTAACCATTACGGCATGTCAAAAATGCATCTCTCCTGTCATAGAATACCATTAACTGAAAGAGGAACATGGTCATAGCAGTCACAGTCATTAATCCCATAGTTATAATTGCCAACTGCTTACCATAGTCAATGGTTGTATCCAGGACAATTACAGATGATGTACATGAATAGCGTTTTGCCTGTTTTGGAGATGTGGTACCCTCAGTGCAGACCATGACAACTTTAACATCAAGCTAGTGTAATGTCTCTAAGGATGTACAGAACATTGCCATCCCTCCTTCTGGTTTTCATTCAGTCTTTCAAAGCTAAGTCTATGATAAAATCTCCTTGTAATATCTGTGCCATTTTCAATTAGCAAGCCTGTAAATATTTTTGTCCATCACTTGCATGTTATTTGAAGTGGATTTAAGCCTGAAAATGTATTTATTTTTCTTTATTGTCTTTTGCAGACCCCTATTAGATAATCTACAAACAAAATTGCTGACTTATAGAGCAATGCTGCATGCCACTGGTCTGATTTATTGGATAGCCTCTGTTTTGTTAGTTCAGCAAAACAAAACAAGAACGGTATTTTAGGGACCAGAAGTGCCAAAAAATATTGTTCGTCATTAAAAATCTAACCTGAGGAGCAAGTTGAGTTGCTGAGGTGCCAAAGTAGCTGAGTTATGTCATGTCCTTTTTTTTTTTTATGGTTAACTGTTAGATCAGAGCTGCCACAGAACTCCAAGATTAGCGTTGCCTCATGCATGTACGTCTCTAAGCCTGTTTCAAGCAGGCTTGATGGTCTAACTGTAGGTTTACCATGATTGTGACAGTTTCTGGCATTATGTCATGCTCCATTTTATGCATGCCCTGTTTAAACTATGAATAAGTAGCAAAATGTGGTACTCTTTATAAGCAAATCCATTTTCTAGTTGTATGGGTTACATTTGAGATTATAGATGTGATTATGTATGAATTCTGTATTTGCTAAAGAGGTTTGATTTGATTCTTTTTCAGACTACCACTTTATTTTTCTGAATCTCAGATTTTAAATAAAAATCCTCTTTTATATTTTTATTGGTCATGATATCTAACTTTCTTTAAATGTACAAACCAGAAACTTAATTTTTTTAATGATTAGCATTATAGCTGTCAATCTTGCACTGGATTTGGTGCACATATTGCACAGGGTGGTATCATTTCTCAAAGAGATATAAACCCCACACTCACAGTTATTTTAAACTTTTTAACTCATGCTATAAGCTTTCTTCTTAAAACTATTTGTCCCCAGAAAAAATTTCCTACTTATCTTAATTTTTCCTATCTCATATTCTTAGTTTTGTATCAGTTTTCTAAGAACACTGGTTTCTTTGTAATTTTGTGTATTTATTTTAAACAGTAACAAATTTGGCAACATGGCTTATTTAAATACATTTATTTGCATACAAACATATATTTCTCCTTATAGTGATGTATCTGTACATCTATATCTCTCTATATAATATCCATTGGGGGTTTTGATCTCTTTATGCAGTTGATTCAGTATTTTCTCCCATTTACTTATTTACTAATGTTTCTAAGGCTACAGAGTGTTTAAGCAAGTTTGTCTACAAGTTTACACTTCCCTGCTGAGTAAGAACAGTAGTGACTGCAAGACTGGTTTCATTGTCAGTCAAAACAACTGTGGCTATAACTAGTTTCTAAGTATATATTTACTGTTTTTTTCCATGAGTCACATTCTCGATCATGTAAAAGTGTGTTATTGCATTTCATGGGTAGATCGGGAAGATCTTAATTCACCTCCGTAATTCCATATGTATTGGGGTGTGATCAGAAATTACAAAACTCCATGCATGTTTAATTTTTGAAAGATATCCTAAAGAAATTTGGAGGAGTTCAGTCTTTTTATCCCCATTTGACATTTGGTGGTACAATATGTTTCTGTCACGCAGAGAATAGAAATATTACAAAAGAAGTTTTCCTACAGAGCATTTTCTGTACTTTAATGGGATTTTGGTCGCTGTATTGTTTTAGTTGGTCAAATCTCCACCATATGCAGAATAATTATTACCTGCATGAGTTATTTTTGAGACTTTCAACTTGAGAATTGGGGATATGTGTCAGTGCACAGGATTACTCGTCTCTTTGAGGCACTGAGGAACTCTAATCAGGTACATTTGTAATTTCTAGAAGGATATATGATTTCTTGATGCAGTGTTTTCTGCATTAAGATCCCTGTCACCTTCCTACACACTGCTCCTTTTTCTGGTGGTATCTGACTTAATATTTCAGGCATTCTTGGGGGTGACATAGGAAAAGAAATGAAGTGATTTGCTCAAGTACATCAACAAGCCCATAAGAGAGGTAAACAGTTCCAGGATTCCGGGAATTCCTGTGCAGAGAGTCCCAATGACTAGATTGGACAGCCTGCTCTAAACTTGCATGCATCACTATCAGTATTTTAAACCCTGAAACAAACCAATTCTTTTTTCAAGAATAATTGGCGCTGATGTTAGCGTACGTTCTGAGGTAGCTTCAGTGGATCCAGCATTATGTGTTTATATTTGAGTTCCTGCCCTTTAAGGGATTGTTCTGTAGAATTAACAACTGTCGTACTCAAGAAGCCAAGGCAGTTTTCCCTGCATGATTGATGTGTTTGCCAGTGAAATGGCAAAAGAAACTTGTAATTTTGTATAACATGCTAAAATGCAGGCTTACAGCTGTCTACATTAAATGTTGCCTTATGCTGTCTCAGCCCTAAGTTTCTTAGGGGAGAAAGTGAATAATCACCCCATACACATGTGAGCCCTGTTTCAGGGTTTCACTACTGTACTAAGCATCAGCAACCACTGTGCCCAACCCCCCTAGGACTAGGCTGAAGCCCTACTGCAGAGGGGGGAGCTCATTTTTCAGACACTGCTTGCCCAGTGTTGCCATCCATGTGTGTGAGTCCATCTACCTGCACTGCTCTGAGCTGCTTGTTCCCAGTGCTGAGCACATTTGGGGGAAATTTTCTTCTGTGTTCTCTGGGCACAGAACCAAATGGGGATTTGCCCAGCAGCATTTCTTAAATGTCAAGTCCTGATGCTCTGAGGCTCATGAAGGGACTGACAGACACTTGTGAAGTTTCAAAAGGCTGTAAAAAGACAGACACATAATTTTAAGAAATTGTGGTCAGTGTTCAGGAGTCCCACAAGGACAGAGGATCAATAAAAATTTTAACTATTCTCTCAAAAAGCTTGAGTAACTTGACAGAGCATTGATCCCTCTTGTGCTTTTTCACTGTGCATTTTGAAAGATTTGGGGAGCTTTGAACTCTGCTCTAAGCCACATTCTTCAGTCAGTACTGACACGAATACAATTGTCATTTTGAATATAGGCACAAGATGCAGTGAGATGGTGTTTCAGCAGTTGATTACATGCCCTCAGCAGACAGCAATACCCCCTGATCATCTTACCACCCAAGCCACAGCTATACGTGATACAGCCAAGGGACATGCACGGCAGCTCTGTCTTGATACTGAGGAAGCTGTAGCTGGGGGGGTGCAAATGCTGACCAGGAGGGCAGGACTGCAGGCCCTGGGGAGTGGTGTTGCACATGCAGGTAATTGGTTTCAATCTCAGGAGGTGCAATGGAGAGAGGAGACCACCTCACCGGGGCAGTCTGCACGCCAATGTTCAAGTATTTCAGATGTTCTTCCAGATTACCACATCATCTGCATAGTCAAGGTCTGTGAAAGTCATCTTGCCAATTAGTCTTCCAGAGCCTGGGTCACCTATTCAGGTGAGTCAGGTACCTGCCTCTGGCATGGCAAAACAATGAAGAAGGATGTAGGAGAGGGCTTCAGCTGCATGTGTTTTTTTTCCCTTCTTTTGCCTCTCTATTTCTTCCCTGTGGGACAAGATAATGACATTTAGCAAGAAACCAGCTTGCTGTGCCTTGTAGCAGCATGTGTGAGTTCTCCACAAAGATTATGCATGTGGTTTTTGAAACATGCTCTGCCTGTGTCATATTGAGGCCACAGTATATGATCATTCCCTTTCTGCTAAAGGGAAAGTAAGTAAACAACCACACAAACACAAGAACTGCGATGCTGAGAAATCAAGCCATGGCACACAACAATAATATAAGTGGAAATATTGTCCCAAGAGTAATTATTATTCAGGCCATTTACAAAAAGTCTGCTACAAGTTCAGTGTGGAAATTATTTTCATTTATAGGAATGGCAGGCTGAGCTTTTAGAAAATAGCTCTGAAGTAGGCAGCATTGTCAGTCTGTGGAAAAACAAGCTGGTGGATCTCAAATTTGGTATTTTAGTTTCCCACAGCTTCAGCTTTTATGATTCTTCCTGATACCAATATATGCAATTCAGGTTTCATTTCTGTACTGAAAATAGAGAGTAAAGTGACATCCAGGAGGCATTAGTTCATTGCTTTGAGACATGCAAGGGAATTTTTTAAAAAGCAGTCTAACAAGGGATCTAGCTTTCACATACCTCACATTATCTAAACAAAATTCCCTTTAACTGATGAAGTATTTGAATAAAACAGACTATTGGCAAGGCTAATAGTAATTTATAAATCCTGGCTGTCAAACAGGAATCCACAAGAGGAGGAATACTAGGCAGAAAATTTTGGTGTGTTTTCAGAATGAAATTGCACTACAACAATATCTATCACGGAGAAGTTTTCTAGCCAAATCCACCCACAGTCCTATGAAAATATAGGGATTAGATTTCAAAGGCTATAGAGAAACTCTGACTAGTCTGGACTTGAAAACAGGATGTAAGTCATGTAAAAGGAAAGACTCACATTGTAGTAATGACTTCTACTATTTTGAAATTATTTAGGTCAGACAGAGATTATCTTTCGCTGCTCAGAAGCAAGTAAATCTCACCATTTGTGTTTTGTGAATGACTGTCAGATTCACTGATAAAACTCTGAACTGAAATACTGTCCTGGAATAAATTGAAATCCTGGACAATTTTACAGCATTTTAGCTGAATGTTGCAGTGTAACAAACCCTCTGAGTGTTGTTGGTTCCAGAAGAATTGGGGATTATAGAAAAAAAATTAAGCTAACAGCCATACCCACGAAAATAAGGACATGTCTATCCTGGATAACTCTGAAAAATCAGTTCATGCAAAGGTTTAACCTTTTGTGAAATGACACTTATTACTGTCTTGTAAATTGTGCTGTTTTAAGAAATGGCTAATCAATAGCTGTATTAACTTTCCAGAAGACAGAGCCAGAATGGGTTACAGATGGGCTGGGGGTGGGAGGTCTGGGAAAACAAAAGGCATCTTGAATTCCAGTTTGGAGAAACTAGCCTTGTTTGTTAATTGCATTAAATGCTGAAAATGTTTATTTATTGGTAAAGAATGATGTGGAAAGATTTGGTTTGATGGCACTTCTTCAAGCCAGTTTTTAAAGAAAAGAAAAACACATATTTTAATTCTTGTCAAAGCTCAGAACAAAATGCACCCATTTAACTTTCTATTTTCCACTAAGTCTGCTAAGTTATTTACTTCTTTCTACACAAAATCTCCATTTCATCAAAGTTCAAATGTGCCAACAAGAGAAGGAATTCAGTACTCATCAAATGAAAAATTAAACTGCAGCATAGACACATTAATGAGGGACTTCATCTGTAAAATGTGAAGGTCATGTTCTCTAACTTCTACCTTGACTTTGACCTCTTTTCGTAGCAGAAATTGATGTTTCGGTATAGACATCAGCCAGAAGTGCCCATTCAAGTTGTTTTTTTTTTTTAACTTGCTGCGTTTATTAAAGCTGGTAATTATTTGGCAACAGAGGAGATGGTTGATGTTTCCAGCTGGCATTTTAATAAAGCATTATAAGAGTAACTGAAGAACAGCTATTGCATCTGAAAATCTTTGCTGCAATTTTAGCAGGCTCCAGTACAGCTGGTAATGCATCACATGCTGCTGCTGCCAGGGCAAGCCCATTTCCAGCCAGAAGTCACAAAGAAGTACCTCAGGCATGACATAAATCTTATAAATGTTAAAATAATCTAATATCAGCCTCTACAATTGACATTTCATAATCACTATAAATAAACATCATATGATGTCTCTTAAAAGTTGTATTGCTTTGTCAGGAAGTCTTATCAATAAGAAGTCTGTATCTGCAGCTCTCTGAGCAGAGGAACAACTTCTCTTCAATATTACATCCTGGCCTCCACAGATCAACTGACTGCTGCTACAGCTGCCACTTGAGTTGTGATGCTAATCTGGATCTTTGTGACCATCTTCCCCAAATACTGCTTTCTCTGCTTCTCCTTTGTTTTGCATTACTTTTAGATATGTTTTTCACTGTTTCAATCATCTGTAAGTAACTGCAAATTTTTCCTCATGCTTGAGCCGTGTTTGGTGGAGTTGGGGAGTAAAAAAACGATGTGTTATACCGACATCTCATTCCAGTTTCCTCTTTGGGGAAGTAATTGAATTCACTGTTTTACTTCCCACACCTCAATCAGTGACTTAAATTGAGGCCACTTTCCAGCTGTGTCCTGACTGCAAATGTACATTTATTCGACATTTTGTCCTCATCAAGAAGGCTTGCGATATTCAACCTTTATTTAATAGTAATCCTAATTTCTTTTTTCAAATGCACTGCAACTTCAGTTTAATCATTTGGGCGGAATTATGGCTAAGGTTTGGTTCTATTCCAAACAGAATAGATTCCTCAAGCTCTATTCTTGCACGGGTCTGACGCACTGAATGCATCTGGTTGTTATTTACAGCTGGCTGACAGCTGTAATACATTTGAAACCTTATGATTGCAGTGTATCACTGGCAGGAAGCTTTTAGCAAATAGCCAAGCTGGAGCTAAAACAAAATGTTCTGGTGATTCTGTTAATACTTCATGCACTGCATCTCACCCCAGGAGTTTGTTTGGCCCTGCACTGGGAACTCCTTCGTGTGCTGGTGTAGCAGGGCTGAGCAGCATCCACCAGAGCAGCAGCACAGGAAAACCAGAAAAAGGATGTGAGGATAGAAAACAAAAAGCAGGGGTTCAGACTGCCAGCATCCCCCAAACAGCCTGGAGTGGAAGTAGGACACAGGAGTGCAGTGGCCTGCAGAGGTGCAGGCACGAAGCATCCTCCTGGCACACTACCACTCTGTGCCATTTCTCCCGCTGTTTTTCAACAGGGTGTGAGATGGGACACATTTGTAAAATTGCATTTGTGCTATTCAAAATACAAGGTAAACCCCAGGAGGATTTGGCTGTGTATTGACTCGGTATGATCTTTATACTTCCAAATATTTTTCTCCTATGATTAGTATACAGTTTATAATGTATTACTGTATTCTTCTTATGAACTACTGGAACTTTGGTTCTTTTTTATCTTCAATATAAAGCATATGAAGGATTTTGTCCTATTTAATTGCCTCTTTTCCAAGAAGTCTTTTCTCTCATCTGATGGAAAAAAGGTTTAACATGATGAAAGTACATGAATACTGATGTTTCTTAGATTTTGTTTCTTTTCTGAATTAGTTCATTCACAAAAAGAAATATGAGGCAACTGTCACTTCAGTTTAACACACTTTTTTTTTCTTTTGTCCATTATCTTTCTTTTATATACCCTTGGTTGAGGCACAGGCTCTGTTCTTTTGTTTATATGCTTAGTTCGGTTTGTAGTTCCACCTAAAATAGGATGCAATCGGAAGTTTTAGCCTGGTTTATATTTTTGTATGGTTTTAGTCTAACTCAAGCTGTAAGAACTGTTCCTTAATCAAAATGCAACAAGTTTTTTGCCTTCATTCCAGTTACCTATCCTGCTTTGTGTTGTGTTTTAATGTTGTGAGCTTAGAGAGTAGTATAATTCCATTAGATATCTGAATTCCATTTCCAATGCTGTTACTAAGTAGCTGTATTATTTAATGCTTATATGTAATTCTTTTAAACAGGTGACAGGATAAGTATTAAAATCATGACTGCTTATTGCAATTAACCCAGTAATGAGTATAATAATGATTACTATATAGAAGGCATGAGAAGAATTCTTAATGCTTTCTAACAATTAATGAAAAAATTGTGCTAAGCTGTATGAAGAACTGACAACTGCTAGATATACCCTGGGGACTCCTGGGTGCCAGGCACAGCCCTCAGTGTGTTACACTAGCCCAGAGAGCTTCAGCTAATCATCAGAAGAAACATCTTTCTTGACTCATATGATCCTAGATCTCAAACTGACCTGAGCAGCTTTTGTGAAAAAAACATATTACCAGCTGAATATCCCGAAACAGTCTGCTGGAACAGACTGTTTCATTTTCATTGAAAATTTCAGTTTCCTACTTTTAAGGGCAAAAGTTGTGTAATATTATCCAAAGGCTGACATCCTGTTTCACTTGATTTAGGTTAAGATAACTGGAGTGGAAGGTATTATTTACAACTTCTCAAACAGCCAGGACAGCTACACAGTTACAAGTGTTTATAAATGACATCAATCAAAAAAGGAAAGAAAACTGTGCTTTTATCTTTTCATACAAAAGATCTAAAAAAAATTACAAAACCCATTAAGTCTGCTTGAAATCAGACAACCTGTTGTAGGCTCTATGATGGCCCACACATTCAGAAACATCTCTCTTCATCCAGGCTTTATGTCAAAGGTTACATTTCTCAGAAAAAATCACCCTTATTGGTCCCTTTCTTGAAGTTCTCCACCTCTAACCTCCTTGGAGGTTGCTCTGACACTCCTTCCCTAAACCAAGGACTTTCTCATCTCTTTCAACAGAGCTCATTTTGTCAGATATATCCTGCACTTGATTGTTCTATTATGTTGGTTATTAATGAAGTAGGAAACATTCCCCAGCCTGTACCCGGTGAGCTATAAGGTTTGTGTATTTGACAGGCATCCTTAATACGAACAGGCAAACAAGATTCACCCGTGCAGTGCATCACTGGCACTTAGCTGAGAACAAACAGTACGGGAGGCACATGCTTCGGGGTGATATTTGCATTGTGCTGACTGAGCTCCAGACCCTACCTTTAAAAGGTGAGGCAATAACAATATAACTTCAAATGCAGCAAGCCCCAAGGTGTACATCAGGCAGAGCTCCTGATGAAGAAGATAACTACAGAAATGATGATGGGAGCTGCAAAGGAGGTTGTGCATGGAATTTCTAGGAGTTTAGCCTACTAAAGCTCTTGAAGTGTGTCACGGCTCAAGAAGTGTCTGAATATTTTGCTCTACTGTCAGAACAGTCATACAGGAGGAAATAAGGTTTACTTTACTCATCTGGAAGACTCTTCCTGATACATATGGAGCCTTTCAGGCAGACAAACAAAATCCAGTCCACTCAGGGATGGGATGTCCTATCTAGAGCATATTCCATGTATGAAGGAATATAGCAACAGTTTCACAGATCAGCAGTCATTGGTAAGGTACATTAAATAGGTAGAATCCAGTTTCTACTCTGGAAATTACTTTTTGTGTGTGTCCAAGTGTTATTTTTTTAAACATTGTGGAAAAACTAGTGACATTCATTGAGTCATTGGTTCTTTTTTTCTCTCTCATAGAACAGGCATTTTCACTGTTCACTTTGCCATCTCATAATTTTAACTTCACTGTTAAACTGTTAAACATTTCCAATGCATGCACACCATCACAACTGTTGCACCCTTTTTTACACTGGTTTGATAATAAATTGCTGCAGTAATAAATCACTCTGTTCTGTGGGAAAGTTGGAGCAGAAAACAGAGAGACTCAAACTGCTCTTCAAGGTACTTACTTACTTAACCTGAAGATTTGATAAAAGAAAACTCTTTACATAAACTGCTGGATCATGGGAGCAAAAGGAGGGGGATGGCAAATCAGAAAGTGCTCCTTCATTGCAAAAGGTGAGGGAGGTGGCAGCTGTGGTGGAGCAGTGACATTACTCCTCTGTAACTGGAAGAGAGGGTGCTGGAGCAATTTCTGCTCTTCCTTTGTTCTCTGGTAGGGACTGTGTCTGTTATTTACACTTCCCTTTATCTTGTGTTTTCACTGTACATGGGATGGTTTACACACATTAGATATATCTCTGCTCTCTTTGCAATGCCCGGCTCCCCAAACCAGCTCTTCCCGGCTCCCAAGGCTGCATTCCTGCACCGATGAGTCATTGACCGTCTGTGGCTTGTGTTTCCACCCCAGCTGGAGCCTCTGCTCTTGGCCTCCCCGGCACTCCTGGGGGCTTCGCGATGTTACTGCGAAATCCAACAGGCTTCTGGCACACAGTGACAGATCTTCAAAGGGCAGCAGCGTCCCAAAGCTCGATATTAGCATAATGAGCCCCAGTGCCTTGCTCCCTGCACATTCAGTGTAGAGAGATAAGCACTCCAGAGAGCAATTCAAAGTGGTGAAATTGGAATTTCACTCCTGAACCTCTTTCTGAAGGACCCCAGCTCTGATTGTTAATGCTAGAAGAAGCCCAAGATGTTAAGTCTCAGTAGGTTATATCAGCCTTTGAATATACTGCCCACATCCATCATCCCCCACCTACCGCCTCCACAGCCCTGCAAAGGAAGTGTAATCGTCCTGAGGAGCAATCACTGCGGGATTCCTGAGCAGCACCGACGGGCTCTATGAACAGTAAATCCTCCCCTAAACTAGTTCAGCCAAGGAACTGAATTCAATTATTGAAGATACAGAGGAACACTAATACTTGAAGGACACACTTTAATCCCGGTAAAATCAAAGTAGTGAGTTTTTTGGGCTGTTTTTTTTCTCACTTTATTCATAGCTTACTTTCCTAAGGAGTACTTACACTGCTGTACATTTCTGTGCTTAGTTAATGAACTTCTTGTCTCTGACTCGAAGCTTCTACCTTATCTAACATCTGAAGTTCACAACCATAGTGACTCAAGCCTTGGATCAGTTCTTGTGGACTATAAAATTGTTTTATGGAGGGATAATGTGAAAAAAGATAGGCTAAATATTCATATTATATAACATTTATAAAGTAATTATATTGTTTTCTGAAGTCTGAGCCAAGTATCAATGGGTAACTTAAATTCCCATATGCTAAAGCACCCCAAATGCCTTTGGACTTCTAAGTTGCAATCTTGTTATATTCACTTTTTTAACATTCCTTCTGCTTGTGTGGCAACATACCTGCTTTTTAACAAATGCCTACTGCTGGTTTTGATGGTAAAATCACTATCAATAACTTATTATTTAATTCTAGTTTACAGATCCCTAGCAACAGCTCTCTGATGCTCCTGTCCTTTTTGACAGGTGTAAAATAATTTGTGTTGTGCATCAACCTAATGCACAATACAAATTAAATTTGTTTAAGACAGAAGCACAAAACTGCAGCATTCTAAGAGTATAAAAATGACATATTAAGCCAATGGTCCTTCTAACCCACCAATTTGTAGCAACCAACAGCAGATGTCTTGTGCAGAATACAAACCTCAGTGATTATGTAGTGGTATTTTCAGAGAGTGATGTCCCTTTACTTGGTCCCCCACGGATATTTCTTTTTGCATTTGCCCAAACACTTATTGAATCCATATACACCATTGAACAACACTATCACTAGAATTTTATAGGTTATTTACTCATTGTGTGGAGGATCATCTTCTGTTGTTTGTTCTTGCTTTATTTGAAAATAATAATACCTGTCTCTTGGACTGTAAAACACAATTGTTCTCCATTTATTCTCTGCGTCTCTAATGGCTGCAGAGGCCTCCATTGTATTCCCTTCTCAGCAGTTTCTTTCTCATGCTTCTCACAGAGCTGGTCCAGACTCTGATCATCCCTGCTGCCCTTCTCTGAACCCACTCTAGTCCCTGGGATAGAAGAGTCATAACATCCCAGAATACCCAAGGTGCAGGCACATGGGGTTAATAGAGGGGGAAAAAAAGAATGTTTCCAGTTATGTCCTCTATTCCTTTCTTTGTCATTTCTAGCATTTGATTTTTTTTTTCTGACCTGAGCACTCGACCACTTAGTTGACATTGTAATAAAATTCTCAATTCCAGTAGCAGTCAGAGAGGCTATTATTTTATATGTAAGATTTTCCTGTGTGAATCACCTGCTCTTTAATACCTTTCTCACTCTTGGTTTTATTCCCAATACTCATGGCCTTTGTTCCCAATAATTCAGTGATGATTTTGAAAATCTTGTTTTGCTTCAGATCATTTTCAGCTGCTGCCTGCTTTGCATGTTGGAAGTACATATCCAATTATTTGATGTAAATCAAAGCTTCCAGGCTACTACTCAATTTAAATTCTCCTTCAAAGCCATACCTAATTTGAATAGAAAAGGTTAATATCCCCTCTGTATATGCAGAGACATATTTTAATTCAACCAAGTTTTCATCACACAAGACAGTCCTAAGATTTCTACCTTAGACAATACACAGTTTTTCTTAAAAAATAAAATGTCCTTATACTTTTTCTCACAAAGAGATTTCTATCAGGTTGGTTTTTTAAATTTTTTTGGTAAAGTTAGATCTGTCATCTTTGATTCTGCTCCCACTTTACTTTGCTCCTTGAAGATCCTTCATAACTATCTACTTTTCCTTCAGCAGCATGTATATTCCACGTGGAATCTACTAGGTATGAAATTTCCATATTTTCTGGATTCTTGCTTTTTACAAAACTTATGTTGTCATTTGACAAAGTGCACTTGGTTATGCTGCAATATCTTTTTAGATTCAGGCAATTCAGAGTCCACAGATCTATATAACATTCTATATTGACACTAATTCTCCTGTCATTACCTATTTTGTGCATTAATGCCTTAAGCATATGGATGTGCAAAAGACTCTCCTGTGTCAGTGCCACAGAGCTGAAAGTTGCAACAAAGGCTTTGTCCCTTTTTGTCCTGTCTTCTTCCATGATACACACCTCCTGTTCTGACCAAAAATTCACCATTAACTGCTGGAGATAGTACTAAACATTCATTAGATAAACCTCTCTGGGGAAAAAGGCTATCAGCAATTCTGAAGGCACAACACATGTTGTTTGAATATGGAGATGGGAAGAAACAACCAGATCTTTCCCGTTCTGAGGTGGTGGATAAGAGTCAATGCATTGAAACAATATTATACCTGATTCAGACTGTATGTGCAATTATATGCTAAAGAGGTAGCAAAAAGGCTTTTGAATTGATTTAATTTTTTTTATGACCATATCTCATTTCTCTACTTGCAGCACTCCAGTGGAGGTGTACAGCACTATCAATTGAGTATATTTTTCCATTTAACTGTTTTCAGGCTTTCAGGCCACTTAGAATTCTGATTCAAACAATCCCAAGAGAATTAATTTTGTTTTCTATTGAGTTTGTTTTTCCTCTTAGTGTTCTTGCAGTAGCATGGAGAAAAATATTGTAATGTGTGGGTGTTCTGTAGAGGCTTACTCATCTGCTTCAGTGAGTCTGCTCATTTTGCATCCAAGCATTCAGTTGCTAAAATCAGCAGTACGTCTAGACCCTATCTTGTATAACAGCTGATACGAGAATAAATAGAAATTTAAACAGTTTGTATAGATTCTTAAAAATTTCATTAGAATAAATTATCATGAGTTCTGAACACAGAAACATATTTGGTAACTGACACGGAAATGATTGGTTTCTCCTTTAGTGCTGACAGATGTAATATTTGCAACAGAATTTTTGAGAGTGTGTCTCTGTGTGTGTGTGTATGTGTGTGTGTGCTTCAAGGAAGGACCAGAAACATTAATAATTTTTTGGTTTTTTTCCTCATGAAAGATAGTGTAAATTGAAGACCACGCTGAGATTATGAATATAACACCAAACATACTTTCTGGTTGCAAATGTTAACATTCCTGGAGATGAACATCAACCAGAACCACAGGAGGCTTCTATACTGACCCTTAGTACAGAAGTAAATTTCTCAGAGGAATATACCATCCTAAGTTTTGGGTTATCTTTCTGGACTGACACCTGATGTAAACAGTCACTGATTTGGAGACAACAAGGCTGTGACGGCTTCTCACAGGAGGTCTCTCATCTGAAGTCTCTTCTGGGTTTGTGAACGTGTGAGAATTATGGTTTCTTTTAGAAATGGTGTGCAAAAGTAATAGCTTGAATTTTCATCCTTTGTTATTCTGTGTTTCAGAACTGGTGTGCCTGCCATGCAACGCCTACTTCATTTTCAGCTTTGCTTTGCTCACATGCTGGCTGTTCTCTGTGCTTATCCTGCCTCCTCTGTAGTGGAGGCTCAGACTCACCCTCTGAACAGATTCATTAAAACTGATGTGGCCCCTAGCATAGTGAACACTGGTGGTGTCTTTTAAAAGTCACTTAATTTTACATAACCTACATAATAATCCAACTGACTATCCACTCTTAAGAAAGATGTTGTGTTGGTGTAGTAAGAAAAAGCTGAGACAGTTCAATTGCTGCTGACTTCAAACCAAGAAGGATGTGTATGAGTGGAAAGGGCAGCACGAAGACATTGAGCTGTTGGGCAGAGGGAATAAGCTGGAGGCAAGCATTTCCCTGGGTGGTCTGACAGAGCCACATAGCCTTACACATGGGGTAAAACTCCCTTCCAGCTTACAGGTCTTTCCACTGCACTCTACAACATTGTGTACGTTCATCTCTTTTGCCAACATCAAAGGAAATTGAAAACAAAGGGAACAGAGATAGCCTTATGTTTATTCCAAGGTGTTCAGTTTGTAGCAGGTTGTATCAAGAGAAAGTAAGATCAGAGAACTAAGGTAATTAAATGTCACTTAATTACACTTGCACAGCAGGTTGTTTCAGGTCTGTCTCTTTAAAATCTGCCTTTCGCTACTGCGCTGTTTCATCAGTGGCCTATCCAGCCTAGTGAGATTAAATGAGGATTTTGACCTGCTGCATCGCTTCTGTAAACAAGCAGATTCGATGAGTTTCAGCTTGTTCATTGACATCTGGGCCTTGACCAAAGCCCAGTGAAAATCAATGGAAAAGCTCCCATCAGCTGTAGTGGATTTTGAATCCTGCCTTTGAAACTTGGAATAAAGATGACAGTGAGGAAGGAATACGCTTCTGAACATAAAGAGAATGGATCATACTTCCATATTTTGTTTTGATCAGTTAATGACTTTTAAACACAGAATTGAACACAGACCTCATGAAGTTTCTACTAGCGTTATGAAGCATCTTGATAAACATTTTTTATAAAAAATTAGGAATATAAATTAAATACATTTAATATGGGTAAAATTGCATTGCAATGGAAAAGTGGGAGCCATTTGCACTTCTTAATTTCAGTTCTGCAGAAATATAGTTAAAGGCACTAGCAATCCATGTAGGATTTCATGTTATTTAATAGGTCAATGATGTGTGTTGGGCAAGGACTTTAAAGTTCTGTTGGCAGCTGCAGAGGTAGATGGGGTCTTGGGGCCATTCAGGTTTTTTTTAAGCAGGACTCTCAGAAAGTCAAAGAACTAACATGAAAACAGACTAATACTTTGCTTCTAGAATAAAACCACTGTTTAAAGCTACCATCCTGAACTCAAGATCTTATGCAGAAGAATAGTTCATTTTAAAGACTTAATAAAATAAATTTTATTAAAAAAGCTAAAATAAATTTTAGCTTCAGGCCATGTTTTAGCAATAACAGTGAGAGCAAAATGTGCTAACAATAAAGTAGCAGCACAAGGAGTGTCTGCATTGGAATTTTACTGTGTTGGTTCCCTTTATGTTGAAAAGTTTCCAGGAATGGAGATGGAAGACTTTTCTCTTGGAAAAAAAGCCAATATGCAGCTGCTAGGAAATGTATTCTAGTCTTGAAATTCTAAATTGACTAAATTCCCTGTTGAAAACCACATTATTTTATGAAATTATTTACTGCAACTAAAAATATCACTAAGGATGCCTGTTGAGACATTAAACTGACTTCAAAAAGCCAAATAAGCTCATTAGGTGTATTCAAAAGACTACCTGCCTCCATTATCTGTTCAAAGTAAATTAACTGACTTTTATTTAAAACCAGAAATCATTTCTACAACAGTGCACATTTTTTCAGTGGTGATTACAAGACTAAATATGTGTAAAAAAAGTAATAAAATTTCAGAATACATATATATCTAAGTCTTTCCCCACCATAAGCTGTTTTAATCTATTTCCTTCCAATGTAGCTTGTAAAAACTGCAATAGAAATGAGGTGTATCAGTCCTCAAACAGAAGTCCCCAGGTGTCTGATATTCTGCCAGCACGGCTCTCCTCCCAATCTGAGCTGTTCTCCGAACTGTCCAGACTGATGCCATCGAACTAGACATAGGCAGCTAAGTGCTGAAGCCTAAGAGACTTCCCCAATTACTCATGCAAGCTCCCACAGATCACCAGATATCTCTGGCCCTTTGAGATTGTCTGTAGAACTAAAGAGGTTTAAAGCTCCAGAGGGAAGAGACTAACTTAAAGTGTTGTGGGGTTGAAAGTGGTTATACTAAAAAGGCTTATTTTTTAGCCTCATCTCAAGTAATTTATTGTCTATCATCCTTCTCTTTGGGGCACATTTAAAGTAAAAATATCTACAGATGTATTGTGTAGGGAGCAAGTGTGACAGTATTTATCATATCCTATTTCTGATAAACAGTAGAGATGATAACCTGGAATTTATAGCACTCAGTGTGTCGTAACTGATGCTTACAAAGTTGTTTTTCAGATATGTGAGCACCCAAGATTTTTGAGGCTCTATTTGCAGCTGCTTGGTAATGTGACATAATGTTTCTTCTCATTATGCTTATGACTATGTCAGAAGATCAAGGAATTTGGTAAGATTTCTTTTGTGATTGTACAAATATGAAATATTACCTCTTTGTTCTTTAATATTAGATTGGAGAGAGTGAATGATAAATGTACAAGAGCAATGAGACTCTGAATGGAAATGAAATGGTAGTTCACCACAAAGAGAGTTCAATAGACACTTGTGACTCATCAAAGGGGTATTTAAAATGCATTTCTTGCTAAAGTTGCCATAGCAGCAGGAAACTTACAAACCACACGTCTTAAGTATGGAAAATTTGTGACTCTGCAGCATTTTCTAAAATTCAGGGTTTTTTTGCATCAAATTATAAACTGGGAATAACTTCTATAGTAGTAGGCTTGCCGGAAGACTGTTCTAAAAAGTACACTCTTCTCTTAGATTGGATGGCTGCAGCATTGGCACCCTTAACTCAGACATCAGACATACTTTACAGCATCTACAGGCTCTGGAAAAAATGTAAGCCAGAAGCTATAAAAACTTTTAATCTTCTCATATCTTTCTAAGACGAATTAAAGAAAATTAATTAAGACATTAAAAGATGCCCCTTACATGTGATTTTGATCCAAAATGAGGCATTTTGATACCACATCATATCTCAGGGTTGTATCGAAGGGCTCATATTTCGTAAAGCACATCTCATGCCATTCATGGTGCTCTGTGCTGACAGAGCAGCTCCAGTGCTTTGGGATGTTCAGCAGCAGAAGGAAAATGATGTTCTCAGTCTTGACTGAAACACATATTTACTTATTCTAGAACCTTTACAATGATTAAAAGCATTTCCTTCTACTAATTCTTCACCTTTACTTCTCCAGGAATTAAAATCCATAGATACAAAAGTAAAACATAAGCGATAATTATTACTTGGATTTCTGAGTTATTGAAGAAAAGTAAACACCAAAAATGGACCCCAACTCCTCTTCTGCTCTTCCTCATTATTCTAAAGAAAAAGGCACACATTGAGCAGTCTGGATTTGCATTATTATTGAATATTTTCTTTAATATGAAACTAAGATCCTTTTAGAAAAAGTCACTGAGTAAAATTCTTTTAAATAAAGGAATGTCATTTAAGACCTCCATAGCTTTAACAGAGTTTAACTATATACAGATTTAACAAGGGTAATTTTCTGCCTGTCTTTAATTTCCTCATAGATGACAAAACAAAACTTCACAGAATGGGTAGTTATCTGAAAAAACTCTTGTAATAGTTACAATACCTAGAGAAGTCTAAGGCAATGAAATTTGAAATTTGAAAGCCCTGAGAAGAGTATTGACATGTTAATGGTATTTGGCTAAGTACTATTTTTCTAATTTCTGTGTAACATGCAAGACTCTATTTCAGATTTCTCCTACTGTATTGGTTCACAGGACCCATCTTTACCATGAACACATTTTACTGCTTGACTAAGACTGTTGTTCTATCCCTAGGTAGTTTCAAATGTTTTTAAAGGAATAACTATGAGCCACAAAAATAAGTGATGAGGGAGAACTGGTGACTTATAATTGAATGTGTTTTTAATCTAGAAGATCGAATATTAATTTTTGCTTTCACTCACTTCATATCTCCTCCCCATTCTTTTTAAGGCAGCTAGGGTACACTGGAACCCTCACCACTGCCCAATCTCTACCTTTCTGGGGGCTGCCACTGGAGATGGGCTGGCTGACAGCCGCAGTCCCCAGGCCCTTACCCCAGGGGCTTTTCCCAGATCAGCCACTAGCAGGGAACACAATGCTAGAAGGGTCTCTAGTTCACCTTTGGTCTCTTTCTTGCAGGTAATCATTGCATGCTGACGTTAAAAAAGTGCCCAAGTCACCCCCAAATTAATGACTGCCTGTTGAAAAGAGATTACAGGAGTTCCGTTCTCCGGTAGCTCAGAATCTCGTTCCAGTTTCTGCCCTGACCACGCTCCCAGCTGGCTCTTCTCTTCTTTGCCTTGACTTTCCTCTGCTAACCTGATTTCCCAAAGGATCAAGGCTTATGTGATCGCACAGCCCACAGCCTTCACCCGTCTTCTTGAATCTATTTCTCAAATCAAACTATTCGAGAAATGAGCTGAGGTCTACATTAATGTGTTCCCTGTAAGACTGTAAAACCTGGTTGCTTGCCGGAGGAGCAGCTAACTGAATCCAAGCAGCCTCACTGCGGTGCTTGCTGGCAGCCCATCCAAACGTGTCTTGCTCGACAAGAGGCAGCAGAGGCGCTGCCACGTAGCTCGGGAACAGGGGACGACGCTTTGTCTGTCCGCGCTTTGGGGTGGAGAAGAGATACTCGCTGTGAGGTCGCCGACATACGGGGACGCGGGTGGAAATATTAGAAATGTCGGGGCAAGAGAGGAGGGAAAAATGCGAGAGCTTTGCGGTTTTTTCCTCGGCGAGGTTCGAAGTGCCATCTCCCGGGAGCGAGGACGGGACGCGCCCGCAGAGGGCGCGGGTGGCGGCGCCGGCGGCGGCCGCGGGAGGGCAGCAGNTCCGCCGGCAGCTCACAGCGCGCTCCCAGCCAACAGAGCGGCGGCAGGGACACGTCTCGTCACCGGCAGCAACCTGCATCTAAAGGAACCTCTAGAATGCGTCATATGTTGTGTGCACTTTGCTTAGCCACTTGGAGAGGGAATGCATCGAACAGCGTTAGCAACAGAACAGAAACGCAACGCAACAGCTCAGCTGGTTCCTTCAAAGTCCAAGCCTGCAATATGATGGGCTGGGAAACTCAGAACTGAAACTTCTGCTCTTGCTATTTCAAATCCTGACTTATTGTCATTGTGTGCACATTTTGGAAAACGAGGATTGCATTTCTCTTTTCTAAGCGCTCTGAATGCTTACAAAGTAGTATATTTTTACCCTGGAAGCCAAAATGTTCCACCCAACTTAGTTGAGCTGCACAAGGTGCACTTCCTGAGTTCAGTAGACTGTACTATCGCATTATTGCAGTCTAGAATGAAAAAAACACATATCCACTTGGCTATAGTTTTATCGGTGTCCTGAAAGGGGACAGGAGAAACTGATATGTGAAGATACTGCAGTGGCTCAGAAAGAAACTCTGTCTGTCTCAAAAAAATGCCCTCCCTCATTTTCAACCGGGGTTATCACTGCTGGATTTTTTTTCAGATTTTCCAGCACAATGGTTTTTTAGTTTTTTTGGAGGGAGTGTTGGAAATGATATAACTTTACTAATAACTTTTCTAATTAATTCTTTTAATTAATCATAAGCAGCATAGTTTGCACTCTGTCATATGCCACTGTAGCCAGCATTTAGCAAGTGTTGGGAGGAAAGGGTTAAAACTGGAAGATTTGGCAAGGAGGGAATAGTTCTGCTCAGGATGTCATGTGCGAAAACTCCATTTATTATACCTGGTGTTGCTTATCCTCTACCTGTTTTGAGGAAGCAGAATTCCTGTGTAGAGATAAGACACTCTCACAGACATGCTTGAGGCTCCTGCTGGGAGAGGGAGAGATCATGAAAGCACAGCCTTGTGATACACTGTGCATGCACGAAGCCCTTTGATATATTGGGGCAGGCAGTGAGCCCCTGCCTGCCTCTACTCTCCTCTGGGGTGGACTAAGCCTGATGGAGCCCATGTTTTGCTAAAACAACTGCAATCAACCTTGACATGCTTCAATGACATTACATCTGGGCGAGAGACGTATTGCTGAAAGTGGACACAAGGAATGCAGAATTTGTGAACAACAAGGACATTTTGCAGAACCCTGAGATGAACAAGAAACTAACAGGCAATTCAACAATTGTACTGAAACCCTCCCTGTCCGGAAAAAAGATAATAAAAAGACTGAAAATGTGGACTAATTCGCATGAGAAACGAGAAATCAATCAACAACCAATAGAAGATAGAATAATAATTAATGAAGAGAATTTATAAATGAATATTAATTACTTTGTTTGCTAAAATGTATAATAGTGAAAAGTTTTGAAAGTGCCTGTTTTGGGAACGATCCTGCATGCACTTAGTGCAGCAATAAAGTAATGCCTACTTTCTAACACTAAAAATAGTGTTAGAGAGTTTGATTTATCCCAATGTTTTCAGTGACAGGTGGGCTTGTGAATTTAGTAACACACAAAGGAAAACTGTTCCAAGAGAAGCATCTAGAGCACCTGATTTATCTTGTAGCTCATTTACTCACCCTCTTTATTTTCTTTTATCAGGAACTTTCTCCAAACACAGCTGTTTCATAGTTTTGTAGTTAAGCTTCAAAGCTGGAGGTGCTGGGCTTGTTCAGCCTCAAGAAGAGACAACTGAGAAGGGACCTCACCAATGTCTGTCAGCATCTGGAGGAAGGCTTCCTCAAAAGGATGGAGCCATGTTCTTGGTGGTGCCAAGCAACAGGACAAGAGGCAATGTCCAGAAATTGATGCACAGGAAATTGCACCTGAATATGAGGAAAAACTTCTTTACTGTGCAGGTGACCTTGCACTGGAACAGATTGCCCAGAGAAGTCGTGGAGTCTCCTTCACTGGAGATCTTCAAGACCCATCTGGATGCAACCCTATGCCATGTGCTCTGGGATGACCCTGCTTGAGCAGGGAGGCTGGACAAGATGACCAACAGTGGTCTTTCCCAATGTTACCCATTCTGTGATTCTGTGATTCTGTGATTCTGTCTGCCTGTGGTTCTCATGGATCCACAAGCAACAATCAGCATTTCATGTCAGATAATCTTGTTAGAGGTTGGAAGAAATGCAGGCTGACAGCAGGACAAGCAGTGGCAACAGAGGAGCTGTGGTGAATTCCTGGTAAGAGGATGTCCCACAGCATGTGGCAGGACCAGTTCCACTGACAGCAATGCTGCAAAGGATGCAGAAACTTAAAGAGGCTTCTTGCTTCGATGCTGCTACTGTTTGCCAATTAGTAGCGTTGCTATCAGCGTTTCCTACTCGGGCAACAAGCCTTAGCACTACTAAGTGATGACCCCCCTCTAGAACCCTCAAAGGCGACAGATAAGGTGCAAACTGCAGCAGAATTACTCCCTCTTTGGTGTTCTAAGTAGACTCAGGCTGGAGCCTAAGTGACAAAGAAGTGCTGTCATCTGATCTGATCGAGTCTGACTCTTGTCTGCAAAGAGAGCATTCATGTGACATGGAAAGGAAGGAGTTGCTTTGAATGCAAGGTTGGAAAATGCAGGCTGAATTTATGTAGCTGGAAAACACTGAGGAAGATGCAAATTGTCTCCCAAGCTTTCCATAACATAGCCTCTTGTGGATGACATTGTTTAGTAACTATTTGCATTTGTTACAGAAAATTGCGATTGTAACCTCAGAGCTGGCTAGCTGCGTATATCTAAGAAAGAAAGGTAGAAGTGCTTAATCAGTGTTGAGTATCAGATAACTGATTCCTTTACACTGATATGAAGTATATTTACTGCAGTTTGGACTTTTTCAGATACAGACAGATGAGGTGAAAAAACCTATTGACTAGCAAATTATTTCTTGAATAATTATTTGTGTTAAATACTATCGTCTTGTATTTTAGGAATCTTTCTAATTTTTCTGGTTTTGCAAAAAGTGATCTGCTAAATGTAGTTCACTTTTACGAAAATTTGCAACTGGTGCTGACCAAGAGACGCCAGGAAACAAAGTATAGAATTACAAGAGTAAATATTTATTCATGTGCATGAGGTATCCCAGCCAAACGGGGTCACCCTGAATGTGGTTTTACACAGGGTTCTTACACCCTTCAACCACTCCAGTACAACACAATTTGACTAATAACTAAGATCCACACTACTGATTTCTAATCATAGTAAAATTTTGCCAAGCAACTGTATTTCTGCAGCATTCTTGCTGCTTGTCTATTGATCCAGATGTCCCAGGGGTCAGTTTTGCCAGATAACACCGGAAGGGTTTCAAAGACATATCAGAGTGGCTAGGTGTCTGGCATTATCTGGGTTGTCCATGGGTGTCCTTTATCTTTTGTGGACAGTTCTATGCTTCCAAGAAGCAAAGTCCTTATTTCCAGGGCTAGGCTGTCCTCTAGTTTGTTTTACTTGAGTATGAACAATACCAAATTCTCCTGTAAAATTCCACTCTCTCATTGTGTTTCACTGTATTATGTGAACTAATACATAGTAACAAAGTGAATACAAGCTCATATTACAAAGACTGATTGATACAATAGTTAGAGAAGTAGATTTTCATAACACCACATAATCGCCTTTGCAGAATAGCTGACACCAGTCAGTAATTGTGAATTGTCCTTGGTGGCTTTTATGGGATCCACATACACAATTCCCAGCTGTAACTGCTCACATTACAATGTACACTCATGATTTATTGTCCTTTCTTATATCAATAGTCATCTTTTTTTTCAGACAGAAGCTTACTTAGTTGTTCCTTATGTGAAAGTTGAGAGCAAAATACCTTTGATCATCCTTTTTACTTTTCATTGAACCTTTACCAGTACTGTTCTATCTTTTCTGAGCTGAGGGATCTTAGAAATCTAAAGAGCTTTTAAACTATGTTAAATCATGAATTTACACAGCAGCATAAGGCTGCTTTGTTCTCTGTTCTTTTTCGAATCTCAGCATACAGCTTGTTTTTATGAACTCTCTTAGAAACTGAAGTGAGATTTTCACAGAAACTTTTTCTGAGTCCAAGATTTTGCTCCTGCATAGTACTAGTCATCTTAGAGTTGATAATTTTTTATTTGAATTTAGAATGTTTTTCCTCACTGTGCATCACTTTTATGCATCCAAAATCTAATCTGCTATTTTACTGTCTAGTTATTCAGTTGCATAATGTTCTTCTGCAGATCTTCAGTGGGCTTTTGTCCTTGAGTCTCTGAATAGCGTGGTATCATCAGAAGGCTGTCTCTTGAGTGCCCAGCTCCTTTTTCAAGTTACTTGTATGTTGAGCAGGTCCAAGCAGAGATTGATGCAGCAGAGCGCCCATCATCTCTATGCTACAAGGATCACACATTCACTCCTGCCCTGTGCTCCATCTTTAACCAGCTATTCATGCCAAGACATTTGGTCTTATGCCATTACTGCTTAGTTTCTTTGACAGTCTTTGTCAAAAGCCTTCTAGAAATCCCAACAGGCTCTATCAGCCAGAAGACCTTCTTCTCAAGCTTAAAAATATTCAGTAAACTACAGTGTTCCAAACTCTGCCATTAACAGTGTTTTCTTACACTGCTAATCAAAACATGTAAAGACTTTTGAGGGCAACATCTCATTTTGGAACTAAGAAAGTCATAGTTGAGAGGATTCTTTTTCCCTGAACTTCCCTGTTTGATAGGTTTAGCTTTCCCTTTTCTTTTTTTGTGACCTGAAGAGCCTATCCCAAAATCTGAGACCCCTGAAGATGCGTGTCCATGCCTAGACAAGATCAAGCACTCTTTCAAATCATTCTGGTAGAGAACTGATTGGAAAATGTAACTTACTGGTTTCCCTTATCACACAGAACCCATGCTAACAGAACAATCAGCAACAGAGTTTAACTTTGAAGTCATGTATGGAAAAGCTCCATTTCAAAGACCTCATTTGGCAAGACTTTGGGACCTGTGCTAGAGATGGTTTCCTTTTTAAGCAGAGTGGTTTGATACTGCAGTGGCGCTAAAGGTACTTTAAGAGGGCAAGATGCTGTCAGTTAAAGCCTCTTCTTCTCCCTTCCAGTTTGGCTAAGAACACCTTATTTAAAATAAAATCTGGATTTCATAGGAAGGATCTGAAAATACGCAACTACTACGTCATTGTAGCGCTTCACTGATCGATGCCCACGAAACGCGTGCCCACACCATACACCACCAAAACACACTGGAATCGGAAGGAATGTAGAGAGGCTATTGGGAACAACAGCGCATCCTTTGGCCTGTTGTGTCAAGAGCGTGGCGGGACAGCTAGCGGCCAACAACCCGAAGCTGCAGTTGCTCACACAGCCCGGCCCAGGGCTTCCCTCACTGCCCTTCCCGCGGGCAGCTCCCGGGGGCGGTGCGGGGCCGCGGGCAGGTGCGGCCGGGGCTCAGTAGAGCTCTACGCGCGGCGGGCGGGGCGCCCGTGAGGTCAG